>JBBPBX010050599.1:0-16572 GCA_038048925.1 Garcialebias charrua
ACATTGAGTCAGAGTGGGCCATGTTCCGCACCTCAATTGTTGAGGTAACTGCCTTGACCTGTGGCCGCAACGTTTTCGCGTCTTCTCGCGGTGGCCATCTACTAGGGCTGGGTGATATGAACCTAAATTAATATCTGGATATTTTTATGAAAAATTGCAATAAACGATATTTATACTTGTCTAAAGGTTTTGACACTTTGGATCATAACATCTTGTGTCATAAGCTCTCAGAAATCGGTTTCTCAGATCACACCATTGGTTGGTTTTCTAACTATCTTTCCGATCGGAGGCAATGTGTTAAACATAACGGTACTTCTTCCAGTTATTTAACAGTTAACAATGGTGTACTACAAGGCTCAGTCTTAGGACCAACCCTCTTTACAATCTACATAGGTAATGTAGGTCAGATTATCCCTGATGCATCCTTACATTTCTATGCTGATGACACAGTTGTTTATTGTCAAGCTAAAACAGTAGCTAAGGCTTTCCAGTTACTGCAATCCGCTTTTGACATCATCCAGTCAGATTTGTTCCGTCTCAAACTTGTCCTAAATGCTGATAAAACCAAAGGGATGCTTTTTTCAAATAGGAAGTCGGTCCCAGCAGTTCTTCCTCTGATTTTATCCTCAAATGTTGTCCCTATTGAGTTTGCTGATTCCTATAAATATTTGGGTATCCTGGTTGATTCACATCTCTCTTTTAAACTCCACATGGAAAACCTAGTAAAGAAACTGAAAGTTAAACTGGGTTTCTTTTTCAAAAATAGATCATGTCTAACTCTGAATGTTAGGAAACACTTTGTAACTGTGACTTTCCTTTCTCCATTGATTACGGTGACATTCTATACATGAATGCTCCTACAAGCACCTTGCAGATGTTGGATGCTGTCTATCATGGAACTCCCTGCAGATGTTGGATGCTCTCTATCATGGTGCATCCTGCAGATGTTGTCTATCATGGTGCACTAAGATTCCTAACTGGCTGTGATTATCGTACCCACCACTGCTCCCAGTATTCACTGGTTAACTGGACATCATTAACTTCACACAGACTCTTCCACTGGTACATTTTCATCTTTAAATCACTTCTTGGTCTGCTGCCCTCATACATCTCCTCCTACATGTCTCTGTGTGAGTGCAGCTACAGCGTGCGTTCTCAGGACACGATTACCTGCAGTGTTCCGTCAATGAGAACAGAACTAGACAAAAGGGCCTTCTCCTACTCCGCTCCTGCTTCCTGGAATATCTTACAAAAAGATCTGAAGATCTCGACCTTGACTTCTCTAAATGGTTTTATGAATCTGTTGGAATCCTGGCAAAAACCAATGCAGACATGTGCCTGTTTTTGATTTTCTACATCTACCTTATAATCTGTCTGTTTTGCTACTTTGATATCTTTGTTTTAACTTGTTAAAAAATATATATCTGTAGTTCTCTCTTATGTTTGTCTATTGTTGATTGTTCAAGTAAAATCTACTGCTGCTGTTGTCATTATTCTTTAGTTTGTAGACGGGTCTCTCTTGTAAATGAGTCCTCGGGACTCAATGAGATTAACCTGCCTAAATAAAGGTTGAATGAATATATCTCGATAGATATTTAATTCCATAAAGTAATAACAAAAACATATTTCTGAGTCAAAGCTTTGTCCCAGTTGTCACACTGGCCACATCTATTAACAAACAGCTGTAACTCTACAAAATAAATGTCTACAAAATAAACTATTTACATGCATTAGTTTATTTTTTAGACATTTCATCATCAACTTTATTCAACAGACTCGTGGTCAACAACAAAAAAACATCACACACATCATGTACAGAAAGATTAAAAAAAAAAAAATATATATAATAAAAATGAAATCCTATAAAAGACTTTCATACCAATGATTCCACAGAGCCGACTGATATCTTAGCGCACTGACAGAGGGATGTGAAAACATTACAATAAGACTGTTCATGGAGCTGCACAAACGACACATAAACTTGTACATCTGTATTTTTAATGGATACTGTCTCTTTATTGAATCAAAATCTCTCAAGATATCTTTGTCAAAAAAAAGTACAGTACAGTATGCAGTTAAACCATATTCTGTCCAAGTTTTATATGTTATATCAGATTTTTTTGGTGTAAAGTCAAGATCATGAGCACACCATCTCAAGATCCTAACCCTCTCATGCCAGCCATTCTTGTTAAGAAAAGTAACCAAAGTTTCAGTGGTAAAGTAATCCACTGATTACCCCATTCAATTAGTTTCTTAATTTTTTTTTTATCCCCTAAACTAGCCTGAATTGGGCAGTCTCTTGAAGTAGCAATTTCTATTTCTTTCCATCTTGCTTGATAATCTGTGTTACACCAGCAAACTAAAATCTTAAAGGGGACCACACATGCAAAATTCACTTTTTAATGTTTTTTTACTCAACTTTGTGTATTTACTTCATAAAAAAACAGTCCTTGTGCCAAAAAAATGCACCCAGTGGTTTATTTACTCTAAGTAGATTTATTTGTCTGTGATTAAAAACGCTTCGTTTCACACTTCCTGCGGTTTGTGACGTCACAAACCGTAGCCAATCACCTCAAACCTGAGTCCAGCCCCTCACCTAGCAACCCCTGGTGATGCTCCACCCACTTGAGTATAAAAGATGTCACGGTTGCCTAGCGGTTTAGGAGCTGACCTGGCGGTCATTTATTCATTTATTTAGCCCCCGGGGGGCTAGGGGTTTGCCCTGCTCCAGCCATGCAGCACATCTCGAGTAAAACCAGAATGTTTTATTACCTTGTTTGAATGAACTCTGTCTCGTTGAAACTGTGCACACACACTCTCGCGGTTTGGACTTGTTTCTTATATGATGGACTACTTTTGCACAACTGTCAGTTTGGTTGAGCGGTTACGACACTTGAGCGCCACGCAGGAGAGCGGAGATCGCATCCTGTCAACGGCATCTTCCCCCCCCCCTTTTTTTTAAAGCCTTTTGTTTCGGAGAAATCGGGGTGAGACTAGATATATACATCGACATAATAATACTTTATAATTGTTATTTTTACGTTTTAGTTCAATTTTTAGTGTAATATCGCTCCCAACGCGCAGCCGGCAGAAAACTGTGCACACACTCTCTCGCGGGGCGACAGTCTGTACCATCAAGCACCACTGATCGATATATTTTCAGATTAGCAACTTATTTATTTTAAGAATACCTTTCACTTCATCAAAATCTAATCAAAACTTCAGCGTTCTAAATGTAGGTGGTTGTGATTATTTCTTATACGATGGAAGACTGCTTTTTGCATAACTGCCCGGTTGGCCCAGAGGTAGTGAACCGGACTCGTCATCCGAAGGACACGGGTTTGCGTTCCGGCATCCCTTTTTAAAATAACAACATATTAGAGATACTGGCTGTTACAGAGGGCGTAGTTAATGTAAATAGGTCTTTGTAGGGCGTGGCTTTCAGACCTCATTATTCATAAACCGGTCGTTTAGAACGGAAGTGAAATTTGGCAGAATTAGAAAGGGGATATTTTATTATCTAAGCATTATTTTGTGTATAAAATTGACTGAAAATGGTCTGGATAGCCCTCAGATAAACCACAAAAAATTATATATCCTACATTTGGTCCCCTTTAAACTGAGCAGCAATATAATAGTCTTTTAATCATGGAAGAGCTAGCCCCCCTTTATCTTTTGTCATCTGCAGAGTTTGATACCTTAACCTTGGTATTTTCCTATGCCAAATAAATCTAGAAATTGGTTTGTCCCATTCATCAAACTGTTTGTCTGTTATTTCAATTGGAAATGTTTGGTACAAATAAAGCACCTTAGGCCAAATATTCATCTTGACCGTATCGATTCGAGACTCAAAACTTAAAATTGGTATCAAACTCCATCTTTTAATGTCCTCATTTATTTTATGACACAGGGGCTTAAATTTATATAATAAAGATTAGATAATTCCTTGGGGATATTTACACCAAGATATTTAATATTCTCTGCATACCAACTCAAACCAAATTTAGACTTCAATTCTAGATTAGGTTTATAGTTAAAAGTTAAAATCTGTGTTTTAGGGATATTAAGTTTATGGCCTGAAACTAAACTAAATTTTTCTAAATAAGCAAACAAATTAGGAAGAGACTTATTTGGATCTGTCATATATATCAAAACGTCATCGGCAAATAAAGAAATCTTATGTTCTTGGCCAGTCAAGTTAACTCCACTTATATTATTGATTTGAACAATTCCTTTACTTAAAGCCTCTATAAAGATCGCGAAAAGTAGTGGGCTCAATGGACATCCCTGATGTGTCCCTCTCTTTAGATTAAATGAATTTGAAAGAGCTCCGTTAATTCTGATTCTTGCCTTTGGGCTTTTATATAATGCTTGAATGACTACTATAAATGACTGATGAAATCCAAATTGTCTCATAACTTCGTATAAAAATGTCCAGTTAACGCAATCAAAAGCCTTTTTGGCATCAAGACTCATAAGCGCCATCTGAATTTTGTTTTTATTTACTTGATCTATTATATGTAAAATTCGACGAATGTTATCTTACGTCTGTCTCTGTTTAATAAATCCGGTCTGATCTAGGCTAATTATCTCTGTAAGAATATTTTCAATTATTTTAGAAAGGATGTGTGTAAATATCTTATAATCTTGGTTGAGGACACTAATTGGTCGATAGTTTCCACAATCAAGCCTATCCTTTCCCTCTTAAGCTATTAAGGAAATAGAGACCTCATGCCATGATGGGGGAATTATTCCAATCTTTAAAACATAATTAAACATATTTTTCATTGGTAAAATCAAGAGGTCTTTCATTTCCCTATACCACTCTGAAGGGAATCCGTCTGGCCCTGGTGCTTTATTCGGTTTTGAATTGGAAATGGCTTTTTTAATTTCAAGCTCAGATATTTTAGCTATCAGGCTCGAGTTTTGGTTGTCGTTCACTTTTGGTAAATTTAATATTTTTAGGAAAGAAATACTCTTTCCCCTTGTTTTTGGTTGTGTATATAAATCTTGATAAAACTTTAAAAAAGCATGCTGAATTTCCTCCAAATCAAATATAATTTCTTTAGTTTCAGGGTCTTTTATTTTATAAATTGTATTTTCTAACTGTTGTTTTTTTAAGTTTGTATGCCAATAGTTTTGTTGATTTTCCTCCTGCCTCATAGTATTTTTGTTGCAAAAATACCATATTCTTCTTTATTTCAATAAATTTTGTCAATTTCTTCTTTTTTTTGTATTTCTAATTTCAATTCTTTATTTGTATAAATTTTATGAGCATCTTCCAGAACTCGTAATTGTGTCAAAAGATTATTCAGCTGCTCATTTCTTTTCTTTTTTAAGTTTGAGCTGTAACCTATAAGCTTCCTCCTTAAGACTGCCTTCATTGCATCCCACAATATAATTGGGGATACTTCTTCATTACCATTTTCATCTAAGTACCGGTAGTTTATTATATCCTCTCTGATTTGCTCTCTCAAGGGGTGAATAAGGCTTGTATTTAATCTCCACAATGTTTCTCTTTTTTTATTCCCAATCATCACTTCCAAATATACTGGAATGTGATCTGATAAATCCCTCTCTCCTAGTTTGCAATTTACTACTCTATTAAAGTCCTTCTGAAACATAAAAAAATAATCTAGTCTGGAGTAACATGAATGCAGGTGAGAGAAAGTGTATAGTCTTTTTTAATTGGGTTTAACTCTCTCCAAACATCTAGAAGTCCCAATTCCTTTATAATTAATTTAATATTTTTGGTTGTTTTATTTAATATCATTTAATATCATTTCTTAAGTTTTTCGTGCTCAGACTATGTTAAATGAGTTTCCTGTAAGAGGGCTACTTCTATACCTTCCTTTTTTAATTTTGACATAATTTTATTTCTCTTAATGGGATTCCCCAGTCCGTTGACATTATAAGATACTAATTTAATCATTTTAACAATCTGCATTGTACAAATGTTGAATTATAAACCCCTCTGTACCCAAAGAAAATAAAAACACTCCATACACCCTTGAAAAATAAATTAAAACAAAAAAGCACTCCGTACATAAGGAGAAAAAAACTGAAAAATAAATAATAAAAAAGATTAACCTTCAATAGGTATAAGAAATAAATCTATGAAACCAAAACAAAACATTATATTGACTTCCAAAAAGATGTCCACTGTCTTAGCAGTGTTTGATGAGGGAAAGACTCTTCTGTCAACCTGTGAAAGAGTGCCCTCTGCAGTCTGCAGGCTGACCATTCGTGGGTCTGTAGAGCTCGGTTCACTTTACATGTAAAGTAACCCGACTCTTATCTACTTTAAAAATGCCCACAATAAACAAAACTTAACATATTTATACATAGATTAATAATTTTATCTCATTAAATAAAACTGAAATAACTCCAATGACCCCCCCCCCCGTTAGAATTTACCTCTGATATGAAGCTCTGTCTCTAAATTTCAATTACCCACTGTCCTCCTGGCGTCTAAAAGGCCGGAGTCGACCCTTGTAGTCTTGCTTCTGAGTTGATCTCCCTTGGTTTTTCTTCTTTGTGCTAGTTTGCCAAGTCTGTTGCTTTAGTTGATCCAAGAGAGTAGGCTGATTCACCACAACATTGACAGATAATCCCCTTGTCACCATATCCACCATTGCCTCGTGTGCTGTGTTGTAGGTAACGGTGCCATTACTGTAGAACACCCTCAACCGGGCCGGGAAGGGCGACTGGAAACGGATATTATTCTGCTTCAATACAGCCTTCGCAGCTGCATATTCTTTTCTTCTTCGTTGTATTTCTGGGGCATAGTCATTGTTCAAGCTTATCTTGTAGCCTTGAAATTCAAGAGTTTTTGCTTGCCAGGCCCTTTTAAGTATGTCCTCCTTGGTACGGTAGCTTGCAAATTTAACCACAAAAGAGCGTGGAGGGGCTCCATCAGGAGGCTTAGCAGCTGCTGCACGGTGTGCTCTTTCTATACCAGCAAGCGGGGACTAGGGAGGCCCAATGTTTTTTCTAGTTGAGTCTCTACAAAGTTGTTGGTTGATGGAAACAAATCCTCTGCCCTCTCCTTCACTCCATAAATCCTGACATTTTCACGCCGTGAGCGCCCCTCTAGATCCATTAGTTTAGTGAAACCGGGATAAATGCAGCACACGAAGCTTCAAATAGAAGGGGTTCTTTATTCTCAAAAATAAACTATTCCCTCTGAGTTGTGTATAAAAAAAAACAAGAAAAAGTCCGTGTTTCGAACGGCAGCAAGCCTTAGCTTCAAATAAAATGGCGGACCGACAACACGGTTAGCACCCAACAGAGTAGCATGCAGCTGCACGTAACAGCTGAAATCTAACAGCGTGAAAGCTACTGCATAACAAACGGCAGCGGCACTCTACGAGAGAAAACAAACAGAAATAAAACATTAGCATCGTCTCTATAGCTTCATTCACGGAAGATAACAGAAATAAAACATTAGCATCGTCTCTATAGCTTCATTCACGGAAGATAATTCAGTTCCAACAATTACCGAACACTTGGATTCTCTTTTCACGTGGCCAGAGTTGTCTCCTTCACCAAGTCTCAGATAAAATGTCCTTCTCTTCCGTTTTTACCAGTCCGTGCTACCGTACATAAACAAAGGGTTTTTTCTCTATTTCCGGTCCTTTTAGACCTCTCTGTACCAACAGCACCACATGCTGACAAAAACAAGAATTACAACCATAGGTGAAATTAAAGCAAAACATGGTTTTTAAAATACATTTGACATGTACCCATTTTTCACCTGGTTACATTCTCCCCTGCTTAAATGTCATCGTCCTCGGTGACAAAGCAACTGCTTTTTACCTCTTTTAAAGCTTCTCTAAAAAAAACACAGAACCTAAGCTTGCAATAATCTGTGAAGCCATTTATGAGTTCATTTCTGGCCCCAACACTGACCTAGGTTGGTGATGTGGGTTTGGGTGTTTCCCTACATTCACTCTTCTACTCCTGCGGGGAGCAGGTGTGTGAGCTTGTCTAACGCCAGGAGGAGACACTGGAATCTCACCCAGTTGGTCAATATCGCATGCTTCATTGTCAACATGCTCAGTCTCCCTCTGTTCAATCACAGGAAGTTCACATTCGGAAGTCAACGGAGTCTCTGCTCGCTTCTGAACACTTTCACCACTAGGACAATTTTCTACACCTGAACCAGGATTTAAGTCAAAAGAAACCTCTTCAATGACTATACCCCCATCATACTCATCAGATGAGGCAGTGTGTGATTCAGTAGTATTTGTCTGTTTGGCTACAGTGTTCTCACTGTGTCCCTGGTTTGTGTCTGGCACATGGACACATGACCTGATGTCAGCCCTGTTAACCGTTTTTGTAGGCCCTCCCTCTGCAGGTCGTACTATGCAAGTTGTGCCTACTACGTCTACGAGTTGGTAAACAACTGGACTCCATGCATCCTGAATTTTGTTACGACCAGCTGGTCTGTGTCTCAGGTAAACATACTCTCCAACCTCAATCGAAGGACAGTACACTTTGTGACTATGCCGAGCAACGCGTTTCGCAGCTTTCTGCTCTGCATACTCTTTTGCTCTTTCATGTGCCTCTTTGAGTCTTTGCTGGTGCACAGCAAGCCAATCAAGATTTTTATCAGGAGAACTTTCATGCGCAAGCAATGCATCAACAGGAAGATGTGGTTCTACTCCATAGAGCAAGAAGTAAGGGGAATATCCGGTAGTCGCATGTGGAGTAACATTGTACGCATAAACCAGCTCAGGTAAATGTTCAGGCCAACGCCTCTTTTTGTCAGGTGGAAGGGTGCGCAACAGTTCATGCAGAGTGCGGTTAAAACGCTCACACTGGGCATTTCCTGTCGGGTGATGGGGTGTTGTACGTGTTTTTTTCACACCATACATTCTACAAAGTTCAGCAATAACCTCCGATTCAAAGTTACGGCCCTGATCTGAGTGAAGACGCTCAGGTACACCGTACTTCATGAACCACTCCTTTAAGAGGACTTTGGCTGTGGTCTCTGCTTTTTGGTCACGTGTAGGGAACGCCTGGGTGAACTTTGTAAACACATCGGTAATGACTAGAACGTTCTCACGGCCATCGGAAGCTGGTTCAA
Source organism: Garcialebias charrua (assembly GCA_038048925.1). NCBI lineage: Eukaryota > Metazoa > Chordata > Actinopteri > Cyprinodontiformes > Rivulidae > Garcialebias > Garcialebias charrua. The sequence continues at coordinate 9,092 of JBBPBX010050599.1, forward strand.
GGAGTGTGAAATCTACTGCCACCACTTCTAAAGGTCGTGTTGCCAAAAAGGATTTCATTGGAGGGTGAATCTTTGGGTGAGGCATCTTTGTGAGAATACAACGCTCACAGTTCTTAACCCATCGCTCAACATCGTTATGCATCCCTACCCAGAATGCTCTCTGTCTCAACAACTGTAATGTCCTCTCTATTCCCTGATGTCCCATAGAGTCATGGACACTCTTCAGCACAGCTGCTTGTAAACAACCTGGAACAAACAACTGAAAGCACTCTCCAACACGATCATCCTTCACCACTCTGTACACCAACCCATCACGTATCTGAATGTGTTTCCATTGTTTCCACAATGATTTGGCAGCACCAGGAAGATTCTTCCTTTCTTGTGAACTTGGCGGGCTACCTCCGATCCACAAACTGTTTTAGAACATTTATCACTGGATCTTGACACTGAAATGTCCGCAGCTCTTCCTTGGAGTAACCGGGAAGAGTTGGTGTAGCCTCTTTAGCATGTGAATTGGATTTATCAGTTTCTGCAGCCCTAATCTGGTTTACCTGACAACATTGGACCCCAGCTGTAACCAGCTCGGGCTCAAGGGCAGTGCCTCTACAAATCAAATTGCAAATTGCAATGCAATCATCAAACTCCTCATCATCAGTTGGTTCTGGCTCCCCTGCTAACGGGTGTCGTGACAGTGCATCAGCGGCGGCGTTACACCGACCTGGCCGGTACTGCACATCAAAGTCGAAGGCAGCTAACTGTGCTACCCATCTCTGTTCAATAGCCCCAAGTTTTGCACTTTTTAGATGACATAAGGGATTGTTGTCTGATACCACAGAGAATTTAGAGCCCAGTAAGTACCCCCGAAACTTCTCTACTATTGCCCATTTAAGTGCAAGCAGCTCGAGTTTCATGCTGCTATAGTTTTTATCATTTCGCTCTGCATTTCTCAGCCGTCTACTTGCATATGCAATGACCCGTTTCTTGTCACCTTGCTGCTGACACAAGACAGCTCCTAAACCCTGACCACTAGCATCAGTTTCCAAAATGAAAGGACAAGTGAAGTCTGCATAACCCAAAATCGGAGCAGTCACAAGCTTTTCTTTCAATGTGTCAAATGCAATTTGACTGTTGGTGTCCCATAATGCACTTAGTTTTTGACTAGCTTTGGCTGTAGTAGCAGCTCCTCGACACTGATTCACTAGGTCATGTAGTGGGGCTGCGATCTTTGAAAAGCCCTCAACATACCTTCTGTAGTAACTACATAGGCCTAGAAATGATTGGAGTTCCTTAACGGTGCCAGGCACCGGCCATTCCTTGACTGCTGCCACCTTGGAGGGATCAGTTGCGATACCCTCTGCAGAAATTTGGTGTCCAAGGAATTTTACTTCCTTCTGCAAAAAGTGACATTTTTCCCACTTCACTTTTAATCCAGTGTCTCTCAAACGTTTAAAAACTAGATCCAGCCGTTCCAAATGAGACTCAAAGCTTGGGGAGTATACTAAAATGTCATCCAGATAGACTAACATGATGTCGAATATCAGGTCACTCATAGTTGCTTGCATCAATCTTTGAAATGTTGCAGGCCCGTTACACACCCCCATGGGCATGCGTACATACTCAAACAGCCCAAAAGGCGTGGTGAAAGCCGTCTTATGTCTGTCTCGATCATCCATGGCTACTTGGTGATACCCACTGGCAAGGTCAACTGTGGAAAAGTATTTAGCACCTTTTAGCGCATCAAAACTCTCATCAATACGAGGCAATGGAAATGCGTCTTTCTTAGTTTTTAGATTTAGCTTCCTGTAGTCTACACATAAGCGTATACTGCCGTCACCTTTGCGGACTACCACAACTGGTGAGGCGTAAGCGCTTTCACTCTCCTGTATGATTCCTTTTTTCAACAGTTTAGAGATATGCTCTTGTACTTCCTGGTATTGGTTAGGAGGTATACGACGATATGGCTGTGTGACAGGTACGTCATCCGCCAGCTTGATCTCATGTTTCACCTTATCTGTGTGACCCAGATTCTCCTCATCATCTGCAAAAACATCAATGTAGCTGGACAGCAATGAGCAGAGAGCGACACGCTCTTCCTCTGCGCCCCCCATGTCAAGTCTTTCCAAAATGGCTTGCACCTTACTGTCAGTTTGCACCATGTTAGGGTCAACTGAAACCTGTTCAACACCGGCAGAGATGCGTTGAAACTTTACTTGGCATGTCTGCTCACTCTCCGCAGGATCAACCTTTGAGATCATGCCTAGCCGTGTTCGGGGGCCTAACCACACTTCCTCGGCGGAGAAGTTAACCACCTGGAGCGGAAGAACATGGCTGGTCCTTGTGACAAGTGTTGGGATAACTGCTAATCCAGATGGTAGAGGAGTGGTCACTGGTTCGATGATCAACTGAGAGGCTGCATCTAAGGTTTTAGTGTGACCTTTTACAAACACAGTGGACATCGAGGATGCAGGGATGCGTACTTTGTTTCTTCCTGCAACCCGAACTACTGCCTTTCTCTCAATGCAACCGATCTGTACCTGTTGGAAAGCTGTCCTCCACCCAGAGTCCAAGGATCCACCCAAAGTGTTGTCAAACTCTGTTGTGACTAGCTGTCTGCATCTGTGAATGACATTCATACCGATTATGCATTCTTCAGAAACAACAGGGTTCAGTGACGGCTTCAGGACCAAGAAACCACAATTTGGGATCTTTAAACTCATCGTCTCAATTTCCAGTTCAATATATCCCTGATAAGGAATGTCAAGTCCATTCGCAGCAGTTATTTTAAGCCAACTATTTGTAGCTAGCATGCTCTCATCATCACCAATATATTTTCTGAAAAAATCATCTGTCATAGTACTGACCTGGCTGCCAGTATCTAGTAAACAATGTGCTGACCTGCCATTAAGTTTTAGATCAACCACTGGACATTTTCCTATGGCACGCTCAATAATTTGTTCTCGTGTGATCTCCAGTGTAGGTGAGTCTACGACATGACCCTGCGTTACCCGACTCACTGCAACCAGGGCCTCTCGTTTCCCGACGGACTAGAAATGGGGTACTCATCAGAGTTTTTGTATCTTCTCTGGGGACACTGTTTGGCAACATGACCAGCAGTTTGGCACTTGAAACATATCGGCTTACCGTCAGGGGTAAATCTTGGACCAGTTTTGGTCTGAGATGGTGTCTGGCTACTAGGATTTTTGTTCTGAATTGTCAGCTCTTTCACAGCCTTAGTGAGTTCTGTTATCACTTTCCCTTGCTCAGTGAGCACTTTAAGAACGTCATCCATTGAGACCGACTTCTCATTAGGTCTAGTTAGATTAGTGACTTTATCTTGCTCTTTAAGAGTTTTCATCACATCCTCCAGATGCATTGGATTTTCTGTCTCTTTAACTGCACAGCACTGTGCTTCGGCTTTAACAGTACGGCAGTTATTCACGTTACTCCTAACCGTTTTTGTGCTAGGGGCTTGGTCTAAGGACCACAAGTAAGCCTCCTCACGCACCTCTATAAAAGTGGATGTAGGTTTTCCTCTTACATGTTTTCGGAGTTCTCGTTTCAGTGAGAGGTCTCTGATGCCCTCAATGAACTGGTCTCTCAACACTGCGTTCTCATTACCCATGGAATTAGGATGCTGTTTCCATACCAAACTAAAGGCCTGAGATAATGAATGTGAAAAGTCACGTATGTCTTCACCCTCCTTCTGTTTACAGTTGTAGAAGCTCTGTAAAAGTTGGGCAGCGCTACGTTTATCTCCAAATGCATCTTTTAAGTAAACAAGCAGGTCTTTTACAACATCACCATCAGCTTTGCGTAAACGCACTTCTTCCAGAGCTGGGCCTCTTAACAGCGACAGCACAAAATCAAACTGTTCGGGTGCAGATTGGTTTCTAGCAGAAATTACCCTTTCTACTTCTTCAATAAACTCATCCACACTCCTCCCATCTTTGTCAATGTCTCCACTAAATGGTGAAATGTGCCTTTCTCTGGGTACGTAGACATAAGACCTGGTAGGCTCATTATTTAGTGATGATATGACTGTCATGACTTCATCTTGCCTTCGGGCTAACTCATTTAGTTGTTGTAACACCCCAGCTTGTTCAAGTAACTGTTGTCCCTGCATCTCAATGTTTATGGAACCCTCTTGTTCAGACATGTTCTGAAATTATTATTATTATTTTTTTTTTCAGTTCACTTAACAGTCAATGGAAGTATTAACAGTCAATATAAATATTAACAGTAAATAGAAATTTATATAGCAAAGGATAAATTGGTCGAAGTCCGGAGTCCGCCTGAGGTCCCTGGGCTGCTCCAAGACCGCTGCTGGGCGATGCTTCTCCCGCCTGGAATGCGCTCTGGTCTGACAATCGCCTCGGCTGAAATCCTTCACGACCACGCCAGCTGCAGACTGCTCAGCAACGTCCCCCCTCTGGTCTCGAAACAGATGCCTCCTCACCGACGCGATGCCCACGTCCACTCAGGTGTAGGCCACTTCTTCACCACTGCCGTTTGCTAATGCTACCGCTGCGCCGCCATATACATGCACTCGCAGAGAGAAAAAAAACGAGAGACCCCACTCCTGGTACCAATATTTGAAACCGGGATAAATGCAGCACACGAAGCTTCAAATAGAAGGGGTTCTTTATTCTCAAAAATAAACTATTCCCTCTGAGTTATGTATAAAAAAAAACAAGAAAAAGTCCGTGTTTCGAACGGCAGCAAGCCTTAGCTTCAAATAAAATGGCGGACCGACAACACGGTTAGCACCCAACAGAGTAGCATGCAGCTGCACGTAACAGCTGAAATCTAACAGCGTGAAAGCTACTGCATAACAAACGGCAGCGGCACTCTACGAGAGAAAACAAACAGAAATAAAACATTAGCATCGTCTCTATAGCTTCATTCACGGAAGATAACAGAAATAAAACATTAGCATCGTCTCTATAGCTTCATTCACGGAAGATAATTCAGTTCCAACAATTACCGAACACTTGGATTCTCTTTTCACGTGGCCAGAGTTGTCTCCTTCACCAAGTCTCAGATAAAATGTCCTTCTCTTCCGTTTTTACCAGTCCGTGCTACCGTACATAAACAAAGGTTTTTTTCTCTATTTCCGGTCCTTTTAGACCTCTCTGTACCAACAGCACCACATGCTGACAAAAACAAGAATTACAACCATAGGTGAAATTAAAGCAAAACATGGTTTTTAAAATACATTTGACATGTACCCATTTTTCACCTGGTTACATTAGTTTCATACCTCATTTGTTGTTTTGCTAGCTCCATTAGCAACTCCTCAGATAGCTGAATCCGGGTCTCCACTCTGTTAATTCGTTCCTCTGTTTCATCCATCCTTTTGCCAATCCCGTTCAGTTCCCCTCTCAGTGCATTAAAGGTGTTATGTGTAAGTTTCTGTTGTGCGCAGGACTTAGAAATATTTTCAGCAGGTAAAAGCATTCTGCTCCCTCCCCCTCAGAGCCATATATGGCTCTGAGGGAGAGCCATAGTCCGTGCTCTACTGAACTTGAGTTCTTAAGCTCCGCCTCCTGCTGCATTTCCGCTCGGAGCCGCTTCAATATTCTGTGTTTATATGTTAATAAAACGTTCTAAAAAATAAAATAAAACCATGAAGCACTGGTCCAGTAACACAAAAACACCCTGAAATCAGCAGAGCTTCACGCAGCCACGTTGGACATGATTTAATTCGCTCGTGATTTCCTCATTTCTGTCAGTGGATCTGGAATGTCTGGAATGCTCCGCCCTCACTACATGTCCCGTCTCAGCGCTGCAAAGTTCTGTGATTATATGTCAATAAAACGTTCTAAAAAATAAAATAAAACCACGAAGCACTGGTCCAGCAACACAAAACCACCATCACAGACATTTACACCTCCAGATGCAGGAAAAGAGCCACCTGCATCATGAAAGACCTCACTCACCCAGCACACTCACTCTTTGCCCCACTCCCCTCAGGACGGAGGTTGAGGAGCATCAAATGTAGAACCACTAGACTGAGGAACAGCTTCTACCCTGAGGCTGTTAGACTCATGAATAAATAAATAATAAGAATAAACACTGCAAAATATCACATCATGCTGATGCTGATCTGTTTTCTTGTTGCTGTGTTCATCTGTGACCATCTGCTCATACAGACTCATGTTCGTGCTGCTGTTTATAATGATGTTTTTCCACTACATTAGGGCTTAGTGTATTACTAGTTGATGTTTTTCTTAGTTAATTCTAGATGTTATTACTGTTTTTCTCTTGCATTTGTTGTTGGATGTAACTGGGACCCCGTGTACATAATCTCGTTTTCATCACATGTACCACATGCGGTGCAAATGACAATAAAGACTCTCTGACTCTCTCAAAAACACCCTGAAATCAGCAGAGCTTCACGCAGCCACGTTGGACATGATTTTTTTTCCCGCTCGTGACAAATCCATTTCCTCATTCCTGTCAGTGAAGGATGAAGCGATCACTTGACTTTTGGCAAAAGAAAAGTCCAGCTCTGGGATGAAGAAGGGATATTTAATACATTTGTGTCACATACAAATCAGTCCTGCATCGCTTTGCAATCCTTTGAATGAGATCGTGCACGGTGCTGGGACAGGCGGGGGCGTGGGTTGGGGCGTGACAAACAACTCTGTTTTTATTGGTTGTTGTAAGGCCGGGTCACTCTGTGTTTTTAGTGTTTTTATTAATGCTGATAGAGAAGCAATGGGACTATAGTTTTTTCAGAGATTACTTTGTCTAACATCAGTCTGTCAGTAGTGACAGAGTGAAGAAATATGTTAAAAATATATTGTTAGAAAAGTTACAGACTGCACTACAAAGTTACATAGTTTAGCTTTAAACTGTTCATTACTGTCTTTTCTGAAATCCCTTAGTTCTTTCAGAATGTCCATGTTGGCCGGGCGGCCTTTCTCATTAGCATCCACCTGTGGTTCATCTTCCATGTTGCTGCTGGCATGTAACAAAGTATCTTCCTCCACTTCACTACATTCCAATCCACAGTCCTGTTTTTCTTGAGTTTTTGGGGCATTTTTGTTTTAAATATATTGTCCAACTGTTTTAATCTATAAAGTTCTAAGTTTTGAGTTAGTTTAGTTGGGTTAAAATGCAAAAGTTGGGAGCTTGCACTCTATGTTGCCATCCCCTTGCTCACCAGACCGGAAGTCGAATTAACAAACTTTATTTAAAAAGGGACAATGCACAACTCAAACATAAATGTCCCAAAGTGTTAAAAAAAGACAGTCTTAATCAGTTTTATCATAAAACGAATCAGTTTTATCATAAAATGCTGGCGTCAAAAACTAACACTTTATCCTTCCTTTTCTGACATCATCTAACCTCTTGAACTCTTCCTCTGATGTCATTTTCACGCCTCCTGCTGGTGCCACTGGCCAATGAGGGAACTGAGCACTACTGGGTCAAACTCCCTTTTTAAAGTTCCACTTCCTGCCTTGTTGAAGAGTCAA
>JBBPBX010050600.1:0-24911 GCA_038048925.1 Garcialebias charrua
ATCACCCCTCTATCGCATAGTATTAAAACAAATACAACAAGATAGTTTCGATGTGTAAAATATTCTTCAGTAATAAATAAGTTAAAATACACAAATAACTATTGCCATTCCGAAAACTATAATATGCTTATGATTTGTTCTTTGTTCGACTGCCCCTAGTGGTCTGGAGCACTTCCGTTGTGGCTTTTCTATTTGCAGCTCGTTCGTCTGTTTGCATGTCGTCCCCTTTTGGGAGCGCGACTTATCTTTTGCAGTGCGCCTCATCTGTTGGAGCGCTGTTTTCATTTTGATGCGTGTTTCAACTTTTGGAACGCTGTTGTTTTCATTTTGATGCGTGTTTCAACTTTTGGAACGCTGTTGTTTTCATTTTGATGCGTGTTTCAACTTTTGGAACGCTGTTTTCTTTTTGCAGCGCGTTTGCACCCCTCGGCCACCGTAGATATGAGATTTTAAACACAACCCGTTAACTGCTGCCAATCAAATGGCGAATAAACTACTCTGTAGGGTTCATGTATTATAAAAGAAGAAAATAACGCTATCCAAAGTATCCAAAGCGCTGAAGAAGCTATGGCAGACAGAAGCCAAAACGTGGAGAACAGTTTTTGTCTGTTTTTTATATGAAAAAAAAAACTGAAAGTTATGCACCATAACTCATGTTCCCTGAAGGAAGGGAACGAGTGCAACATAATTGCTATGGAAAATTGCGCCCCCGCGCGATTACCTGAAGGAATACATTCACGTCTTTACGGCAGGGGCGTCAGCGTCACGCCAGAGTCCCCTCCCTCTGGGTATTCAAGCCGCTGACGCCCATCCATCCATCCATCTTCTTCCGCTTATCCGGGGTCGGGTTGCGGGGGTAGCAGCCTAAGTAGGGAGGCCCAGACTTCCCTCTCCCCAGCCACTTGGAGCAGCTCCTCCGGGGGAATCCCAAGGCGTTCCCAGGCCAGCCGAGAAACATAGTCCCTCCAGCGCGTCCTGGGTCTTCCTCTGGGTCTCCTCCCGGTGGGACATGTCCGGAACACCTCACCAGGGAGGCGTCCAGGAGGCATCCTAACCAGATGCCCGAGCCACCTCAACTGGCTCCTCTCGATGCCCATCCATCATTCTCCAAAATGCACTTCACCGAGCTTTCAGCATTGAAAAGGGCCAGGTATGTTGCATCTTGTTCCCTTCCTTCAGGCAACATGAGTTATGGTGCATAACTTTCAGTTCCCTCATCAGTCATGTCACTCGGTGCAACATACCGTAATTGCTATGGGAACGTAATTCATTCACGCCCTTGAAATGCTCAGCAAAATGCATGTGAGAACATCTGCCTTAATACGGCAGGCATCTCCCAGCTGCTCTCTTCAAGGTGTGCAGAGAGCACAGTCCGGGAAGAAAAAATGCCTCATGTAGAAACATCAGCTTGATGTTACCACTGGACACACAGATGAAACACCAACTAGAGACAGCATAAGCATGCTCCACTAGTGTGAATACCCATCATCTCCTTCTTTCTCTGGAAATCTTGAGAAGCAGGAGGAAAAGAACAAGGGACCCATTACGCCACTAGCAATTAGATGGCAATGTGGAGGTAGAAAACCCAGTTTAAGCACAGGGTCCTTCCAAGTCCCAGGGGAAAACTTTCATATACAGTATACAAGGGGCACGACTGTCAAAGTGGAGCCCATCCTGATGTTGGAGACCTGTTAACGGAGAGGGAAACCCCTCCATTGAACATCTCTTAAGCAAACATAAACACCAAGGGACACCCTTGTGTATGTTGCTGCTGTTTGTTTTGGAGAAAAGCAGCCAAAGCCTTAGGCCCTCAGCCAGTTCCCTTGAAAGGCCAGGCTGAAAGCCGCCACAACTACGGACGTGGGTGTAGAAGCTGCCCACGTGCCTGAGTCAGCAGGTCCCTGTGAGGAGGCAATTGCCATGGTATCCCTAATAACATTGAAATCAGTTCCGGGAACCACGGTTTCTGCGGCCACCTGGGGGCTATCAGGATCAGGGAGAAGGCTCCCTGACGTACACGTTCCAGTGTCAGCTCGATCAGAGGGACAGGTGGAAAAGCATAGTACAGCACCCCTGCTGGCCAATCATGTGCCAGAGCATCTGTTCTTAAGGGTACATCTGTTTCCCTCAAAGAGAAGTAAAGGTTACACTGTGAGCTAGCTTTGCAAGCGAACAAGTTCACTGAGGCTCTCCCAAATCCTGACCAGACCTGCTCCACAACCCGTGGGTTCAGGCTCCATTCTGACGCCAAGAGAGGCCCTCTCAAGAGGGCATCTGCTCCATAATTTAGTTCACCGGGAACATGAGTTGCCCTGAGCGACAAGATTCTCGGAGCACACCACGTGAGCATCTTCTGCATCAGTCCGAGGAGGGCCCGGGACCTTGTCCCTCCCTCTTTGTTGATGAAGGACACTGTGTTCCTGTTATCTGATTTCACCAGGACGTGCTGCCCTGCAATCAGACCTTTGCCAAAAAAGTATTTTACTGACAGGAATGCGGCCAACAATTCCAAGAAGTTGATATGTAATCTCGCTTCCTGTTTATTCCAAAGGCCACGGGCGTTCTGATTTCTGCAGATCGCCCCCCATCCTGTTTTTGAGGCGTCCGTTGTGATGACCACACGAGAAGACACCCTACCTAGCGGGACCCCTTCCGTGAAGACTGACAAGTCTCTCCAAGGTTCCAGGGCCCTCAGGAACTCTGAATCTATTCTAACTTTTCCTGCTCGATCAGGTAGGACAGGTTGTGTCTGTTGGTTTAGCCATACTTGTAAGGCCCGCATTTTCAGCAATGCGTGTGGCACACAGGGTATGGCTGCCGCCAAGAGGCCTAAAAGGCGTTGGCATGTTTTCAAGGGGACCCGCTGATCCAGTTTAAATTTTCCCAGGCAATGGCAAATCGAGGAAACTCGTTCCTTTGAGAGCCATGCTCTGTACCGGATGGTGTCGATCTGTACTCCCTGTAGGAGTGTGACTGGGCCTGTATTCTGCTTCCAGCCAGAATCAGGAGGTCATCCAAGTAGTTCATAACCCTGAGTCCTTGATTCCTAAGGGGGGTCAGGGCTGCATCCAGACATTTAGTAAATGTACGAGGAGCCGTCTTCAAACCGAAGGGTAAGGCTTTGAATTCATAAGCCTTTCCCTCGAAAGCAAAACGGAGGAATTTTCTGTGTTTCCTCCACACGCCCACATGGAAATAGGCATCCTTCAAATCCATTGTACATGCGTAGTCTCCTGGTCTCACAGACTGGAGAACCTGCCGCAGTGTAAGCATCTTGAACTTAAAAGTTTTTATTCTCTTGTTCAGATTCCTGAGATCCCGGTCTCAGGGAATGATCCTTTTTGGGCACCAGGAAGTACTTGCTGTAGTGGCCGGAGCGTAGTTTGCGTTTCGGGACCAAACTTATTACTCCCTTCTGCAGCATCATCAATACTTCCTCCCTCAGCATGTGTGCGCGTGCAAGGTTAATGTTTGATTGCAGTACCCCTGTGAAGGGGAGCGGTCTCCTGGTGAACTACAACTTGTGCCCATGACATATAGTCGTCATGTCCCAATCGTTTGGTAGACACGTCCTCCAGGCCTGCACGTGCGCCATGAGCCTGGAAGGCATGTCCAATTGCTGCTAGTCATGTTTAAGTGTGGGAGGGATGGCCTTTGACCCCTCTCGCGCTCTCTCGAGCAGGCTGGTCAACCCAACAGAAGATATCGCGAGATCTGACTGTCTCAGGCAGAGCTCGTGTATCTTGCTGCGGTTCATAGTTTGACCACGTGGTTTGTGTTTTATGAAAGTGGGACTCGAGTCAAGAACCAGGGTAGTCTGTGCTTTGGTACTTTTATTTTCGTATATGCATGAAACAGTGTTTGTTTTGGTTACACATACAGTAGGCGAGTCATGTTTAGTGCGCACACACATGTCACCAACGCCTTGTGTTTTACAAATGGAGACTGGGCTCAAAAGGTCTGGTTCCCATACCACGTGTGCGGGCAAACCTGTAAAGTCATTAATTCATCCTGTTTCATCAGGCTCGAATCTGCTTTCCACACGGGGTCATTGAAGAGTCCCTCGGCCGATACTGGAAAGTCTCACTGTCGCCAGCAGGTCTCTTCCGTGGAGGGCGACGCATGTCTTCCTTTGGGAGTGCAAAGCTTTTCCTCGGCAGCCCCTCGCGGAGGGCTTCCACCTGTTTGCGTCTTTGTTCCAGCCTGGCCTGGATGCGTTCCAAGGCTCCCCCGAAGAGTCCCGTCGGCTCGATCGGTGCTGGAGGAAGGGGGACCTCTGGTTTTCCAGGAGGTCCGTTTAAGTCAACCAAAGATGGCACTGGGCGACAACCATTTCCGCCATTGCTCTGCCTTGCGTGATGGCTATTGTCCTCATCATGCGGAGCATGAAGTCAGAGGCGTGGCGGGCCTCCTCCATGGCTTCCGTTGCGGCTTGTTCGTTTGTCGTTACCTGGAGTTCCTGCAGCTTTTCTGCCAGGTACGCCTGTATCATGGTCGAGGCGTTCATCGCACGAGCCGCGAGGCCCTGAGCCTTGTAGCACTTTTCGAGCAGTTTCTCCGAAGCGCGGCCGGCCCTGTTGGGCGTCCCCGTAGCTGCGGGGGCCAGATGAGCCGCCAGGGTCTCCTCTATCAAGGGTTCGCTGGCGAGGCCTGCTGCCTCCATTCCAGCGACATCCAAGAGTTGGGATAGTGGCAGCGTCATGGGAACTCCGGGTTCCGCCCAGGAGCGTGTGAGCTCCATGAGGAAGTCCGGGAAAATTGTCATTTTCTGCGACGTCGTCGGCTGCTGCTTCGCATAGAAGTAGTTTCCCGCCAGCCTCGTAACCTGTTGGCGAGGCGTGGGGTCTGGCCACGCGACCTGCAGGGCGTCAGCCGTCCTGTGGCAAAGGTCAAACAGAGTTGGGACCGACACGTCCGGTTCCGGTAGAATTTGCGCCAGGTTCTGGGGGTAATCCACACTTTCCCCTCTGCAACCATACTCGGCGTCTTGGTCAGACACTTCAGGCGTCGGGTCCTCGACGGGGACCGAGGAGTCCGACACGTTCTCATCCCCAACTTGACCGTTGCATTCCAGGTCCACGTTCTCGAGCTCCGGCTCAGGAGCGAGCAACTCTGTGAGGCGTGCGGCCTTCAGCGCTGCGGCCTTCGCCATGTATTTAGCCAACGCGTCCGCGTGGCGTTTCCTCACTACCGCTGGCATCCGACAGCAGTGGGATCAGGAGTCGGGGGATTCCAGCACTTTTCTTGCGTGCAGAATCCCTAGGCAGACAGGACAGGCCTCGTGGGTGTCTGTCGCCGAGAGGGACTAGCCACAGCCGCTGGGGCAGGGGCGCGAGCGAGGGCTCGTCGCCCTGCTGGTCTTCTTCTGAGTCTTTGTCCTCTGTTTTCCCTTCTCGGGAGCCATGTCCGGAGACGAGGAGCGTCAAGGCTGTTCCTAGTTTCCTTTTGTTCGAAGCTGTCCTCTCCGTCGTCTTGCTTTCGCTGGCTAGCCTGCTAATGGTTAGCAGGGAGTGTTGTGACGCAGTTAGCGCCGTCGAGCGAAGCAGCTGCGGAGAGAGAAGAAAACTTCGAGGTAAGTAGAAAAACGCTGGACTAGCTTTCGCCAGCCCAGCAGTACGCAGGAAAATTTCTGTGTACGCTCAGCGTAGGGAGCAAGCTCACCTCTGATCGAGCGATGCAACAACAGAGAAGTCCCACGAAGTTCAGGTTTTAAGCGAGGTGAAGGGCAATAAGAGAATGATGGATGGGCGTCAGCGGCTTAAATACCCAGAGGGAGGGGACTCTGGCGTGACGCGGACGCCCCTGCCGTAAAGGCATGAATGTATTCCTTCAGGTAATTGCGCGTGGGCGCAATTTCCCATAGCAATTATGTTGCACCGAGTGACATGACTGATAAGGGAACTGCACAGTGCCTCACCAGCCATGAACCTCATCGCACGTCACTGGATGTTATATAGTAGTCCCTCACCACTTCAGTGTTTCCCAACCTTTAATTAACCTGTATTTATACAGGTTAGTCCCGTTGAGCCTCTAGGACGCCCGCCCCGTCAACAGAATCGAACGCTCCGCCTACCGAACCAAACTCCCCCCCCACCCCGACACTGATGTAGCTCTAAGCTAGCGATGCACAATACAGGCATGCTAGCTAAAAAGATAAAGGCAGCGCTCACACTGCGGTGTCTCTGCCTCCCCACCACCTCGAAGACTGTCAGTGTTCACTGCTCAGATGTGCATCCAGTGTTTCCCTTACCATTATACAAGCAGAGAGCCCCGCCCCGTCAACAGAACCAAGCTTCCTGTATACCAAACTGCGCACCCCCCCATTGGCACTGACTTAACTCCCAAGCTAGCAGCTCACAATACAGGTGCGCAAGCTAAAAAGCTAACGGCAGCCTTTTACCTCATGCTGAACCCTCGTTTACCCCCCACTCAATAACTGTCAGTATAAACAGCGCATAGCTGTGCCCCCCAAAAAAACCTCAAAAACTGTCAGTACACATAGCATGCTGCACAGCCAAGGTCATGTCTCTGTCAGTTCCCCCCGACGAGATGAGTGCCCCGCCATGGCAAGTCATCTAGGGGAAACACTGCTACTTTGCGGTTAGACTTTCGTGGACTCGCCTTTTCACGATTTTTCAATGATTGTCAACTTTAGTATTACTCACCTGACTGGGACGGTATAGGATAAAAAGTTAATGAAAAATATAATTTGGACATTTCGACTTCTGTCCAGAAGTCTTTTTCAATTCTGAATGGAAGCTGTGAGAACGAGAAGTTTTATACAGGCTTACAAGTCACGCACCAACATATGAAATTGGAAACTGAAATAACACCACAAATTAACAAATTCAATTTACATGTATGTGTTACAAACCCCCCTTTGTTAAGCTGGGATGTGTCGTTTTGTCAATTTAAATAGAATGGGCATGTTAGTTAATTTGTGGTGTTATTTCAGTTTCCAATTTCATATGTTGGTGCGTGACTTGTAAGCCTGTATAAAACTTCTCGTTCTCACAGCTTCCATTCAGAATTGAAAAAGACTTCTGGACAGAAGTCGAAACGTTTTCTGCAACAAATAAAGTCCAGTTGATCCTGTATTGAACGCCTTTTTTGATTTCATCATGTCCTGGACGACTGAGAATCTTCACCAGCATAATTTGGACAGGCACCGCCAGTTTGTAGTTTTATTTCAATAAGCCTTCACTGTACGACCAGTCAAAAAGAACTACACTACCCAGAAGCCAACAGTACTTCCTGCTGTCGAAATTGAGGGAAAGTTTTTCCTAACATAAAGTTCAGTCCTTGTTCATAGTATCTTCGGCGCTCAGTGGATGCAGACAGCTGATCAGAACCAGACCAGAACTATTTCCAGCTTCATTTATCAAACTGAGTGGTGCTTGCCAGCCCATGAGGCCTCTCAAGCAAGGAGGCCTTGCTTGGAGGTCTGGTGTCTTTGCCGGAGCCCACCCGGACTTTTTTCATCTGATTCTTCTGGACTATTTGGACTTGACCTGGATCATTGTGTGGTTTTGTGCTGGCTCTCTGAAGGTGCGGCTCTCTCTAAAAGCATCTGGTGCTCAACGGTTACAGAGAGCTGATCAGAACCGGACCAGGGCTAGTGAGTCCCCATTTAAAAAAATGTCAGTACTGTACAGTACATACGTATGTTGTTAAAATGATAAAATGACATCGGTTTAAGAGTTTAGAACATTGCAAGAGTGTGGGAAGAGTTTATAAAGCCTTAAATACATACAAGTACAAAAATAAATATAGTGTTTCTACTTGGCAGTTTTTCAAAGATCGCAAGGATGTCTGGAACGTAACCCCCACGATAATCGAGGGACTACTGTACAGCAATCTATAGCAATGGCCCGGACAAGCAAAGATCTTGTACACACCTTTGACCTTGATTTGATGACCTTGACCTTGGAGCTGGGGTCATGCATCTACTGATGATGTACGTATGTGTGTATGAAGTTTCAATAAATGACCTTGAGCGGATCAGAAGTCATGGGCGGGGCAAGAGAAAGTTTATGGATACACGGAGACCACACCATAATATGTCCCGCTGTCGACGATCGTATAGAAATGTTGATGTTTTAGTTTTAGCAGCAAGTTATGATGTCTGAAAATCAGACTCATCCCTGAAAACGACAGGTGGTTCTGTAACTGTGCAGGTGTTCTACCTGACAGAGAGCTGTTGGACTTCTGTTTGTGGAGCTTCTCTTTCTCCTTCCTGGTTTTGGGAATGATCTTCAGCTTTATGCTGCTGCTGCTTTTACTGCTGCTCCTCACCGAGTCCTGCAACCCACACAGACAGCTGGACTGAGGGACAGTGTGACGGTGGCGCAGTGGTCGCACTCGTCAGCGCCTCCGTGGGCTGCGTGTTACCGCTGCGTCGACGCCTCACCTCTTCAGAACACTGCATGAGCGGGCAGATCCAGTGGATGTCGTCCAGCTTGTTGAGCTCGGCGCTCAGGCTGTTCAGGGTCAGGCGCAGCTCCTCTTCCTCCGGAGAGTCCGACTAAAGAGGAGGGGGTGAGAAATAAAAAGGTCAACGTGGATTCATCAACATCCGTTCAGTTTTCCTCCATAATGTGTTGTTTTCACTCAACATCTGGTGTCAGGTGATGAAACAGCCGTGTGTATCACTTTCTATCAAACCTAATGTAATCGTGCTCTTTTACTCCGCTTGCTGCACCACTGCATGTTCATCACAGCTTCATCTGATTTCACTAAGAAGTCAGGAAGAGACAAATAAATGGAATTTGGTTTCTACTAAAAACTAAAGTGAAATCAAGTGAAAGTTATGTAGGTTCACTATCAGTTTGCTCCTCCCTCTTGTTCAAAATGAGAGAGCCATCTTGGATTTTAACATGATAAGCCAATTCTTGACGGTGATCTTTCTTACACCTATATTAAGCTATACGCCAAAATGGAAGTTGGTATCTCACTTATTGTTTCCAAGTTATTAAGCTCACAACACAGATAGACAGGGGGTATTGGCTCATTGACGAGGGACAACAAAGACACAAGCTGGCAGAAGCTGAAACGTCTTCAGTCGCATGAGAGAACATCAGAGTGAAGATGGTGATGAAGCTGATGACTCGTCCCAGTATCTAACCAGGTTGAGTCAGGTCCTCTGGACGGATTCTTCTTGATGAAAAGTTTTGTCTTTTATCCAAGACTTCTTCAGTCTGAAGAGGTGAACCAAACTCAGTCTATAAACAGCACCTTCATAGTGGATCAACCAGTTTCCTGCTGACATCCAGAACTCGCTGTTCACATGTAAAAGGAGGACCATCAGCTTAGCAAGTGGTCGTTAGTGCCCTGAAGGCTGCTTGCTATTCACATGTTGCGGTAGTTTCAGAGAAACAGACGTTTATTTTCTAAACACAACGTCCCAGTGGCTTTTAAACCCCAAAATACATTACGGCAAAGACTGGTTCATCCCAAAGATCCAGTCCCCCGGCACAAACAGAGTAATATTGTGTATGCTGTTCAGTGTCAGGAGGGCTGTGATCAGTCTTATATCGGGGAAACTAAACAGCCACTGGCCAAAAGGATGGCCCAGCACAGAAGATCAACATCATCAGGTCAGGACTCTGCAGTCTACACTCATCTCCAGGCCAGCGGTCACTCTTTCAGGGATGAAGATGTTCACATCCTTGATAGAGAGGAACGATGGTTTGAGAGAGGAGTAAAGGAGGCCATCTTTGTGAAAAGAAACCGTCCATCATTAAACAGAGGTGGAGGCCTCCGGGTTCAACTGTCCCCCACTTACAATGCTGTTATTGCTAGTATCACTCAGCCCCTTGTGAATAGCAAACAACCATCAGGGTGCCAACGATCCATCGTTAGGCTGATGGTCCTCTTTTTACATGTGAACAGCTAGTTCTGGATGTCAGGAGCAAACTGGTTGATTCACTATGTGAAGGTGCTATTTATACGACTGCGTTTGTTGCAGCTCCTCAGACTGAAGAAGTCCTTTGGATAAAAGAAGAAACGTTTCAACAAAGAAGAATCTGTCCAGAGG
Source organism: Garcialebias charrua (assembly GCA_038048925.1). NCBI lineage: Eukaryota > Metazoa > Chordata > Actinopteri > Cyprinodontiformes > Rivulidae > Garcialebias > Garcialebias charrua. The sequence goes on from JBBPBX010050600.1 coordinate 10,037, forward strand.
AACTGACTCAACCTGGTCAGATTTTTCTACCTGGATTACTAAGCATGCATCAGGATACTCGTACCAGTAGTTTTCCGTCCAGCAGCATCTGGGTCTCAGCCTGCAGGACTTTACTACTGTTGACGATCTCCACGGCTGTGCTGCGACTCAGACACTGAAACACAAACCAAGAAGGTTTTCATTGAACCGACTCTGCTGCGTCGCTCCGAGCAGCTTTTCTAATGTCTCATTAACATTTTGAAAGTTGCCTTTCAAGTCAACAGGCTGCACCAATAACAGCATGCAAGTTGACAAAAGATCTAAATATAATCCATCTGGCCTCTCTACTGAACCAGTCTGTTCATCGGCGTTGCACCTCCATGCTGGACACTTTGGCCTCCGTCAGCACCAGGGCAGTGGCGTTGACTGCGTGAGCCAGCTCCTGCTCCACCAACTTGTGGGTCTTTGCTGCCTCACGGATTCTGAGGAGGAAAATACCAAGAATTAATAATGACCAGTGTTTTAGGAAAAATAAATGCTTAAGTATTTCCACTGTTGGAAATACGCTGCTTTGCCACTTTGCAAATGGCAATGCTAGAAACCTTTAGTTTATTTTAGTTATACTTTTTATACTCTTTTTTTTTTATACTGGTATGCAAAAACTCAGGACAGTATTATGTTCATTAAATGTTTAATGTTTTAGTTTTAGTTTTAGAGTTGGTGTAAATTTTCATACTCTTATACCACTATGCAAAAACTCAGGACAGTGTTAGTTTTACTATTTTATGCTTATGTCTATTATTATGTTTCAGTGTTTCAATGTTTAGATGTTTACTGTTGCACCGAGGGACTGAGAGAAACGCAATTTCGGTCCTGTGTATGTCCTGTACAGTACATATTGCAGATCTGACAATAAAGTTGACTTTGACTTTGACTTTGAGAGTAATGCACAAAATAAATTTAATAAAACTGGTAAAGTTTTCTCTTGCTGTAATAGAAACACACTGGTTTTATTGCAACATTTACATGATGTCAAAAATCTTTTAAATGACTTCTTTCACCATTTTATACTAGTAGTAGATTGACTTGTACCAGTGAACTGTTATTGTTATTGCTGTGGTTGTTATTGTTATTAGTATTGTGGAGCTGATGTGTCTTTCCGCTTTCCGTTCCGTCTCAGGAGGACGCTGAAAATGTTATATACAGTAATTGGATTTATGATAGCAGGGTTTCTGCTCTCTGGCACCAGTGGATTCCAGTGTTATCAGCTATTAAGGAAGACGGCGGCAGCAGTTTCAGTAATGGCAGTACTGCCAAGTCTGTGTGAAGGTTGGGTTTGTGCTTCGAGTACTCAAAATCGGCTGATTTACGAGATAAACCTCAAGATGGAAGCGACTTGTGAGAATCCCAGGCTACCTTCGGCTTCTGGTACTCGCCAGCATGTTGGAGACCACCTTGGAGGAGCCTCGTAAGCACGGACCAGTAGAATGCCCACTAATCTGGCCATTTTTGACCGGAAAGTTCCAGCAGGAATCAAGGCCGACAAGAAAAAAAAAAAGTATGCGTGAAAAAAAAAATCAACTGTGGCTTATCTGAATCCGACTCCCCCGGTTGGCCTTGAAAACAGGCCGACTTATCAAATTTCCCCTGAGCTATGTGTAAACTAAGGAAAAGATTAGTCTATCCCCCACCTTCTGTGAAGGCTTATCAGAACTGTGCAGGCTGACCAACATCTTATCAGGGCTACAGTCTATCTGGAAGTGCTTCATGGACAAAATTTCTCGTGTCATCAAATGCAGCAACGTCCGCCATCTTTCAGATGACTGTATGAACATATTTTCACTGTATTTCGGTACAATGATTAAAAAAAAAAAAGTTCTTCTTTCAGCTTCTCCTTTGTCAGGGGTCGCCACAGCAAACTAGTCGCACGAAGACTTGGCAATTGTTTTTACGCCGGATGCCCTTCTTGACACAACCACAGACCACTGAGCTACCACAGCCCTCTGTGTGGAGCAGAGAGCTGATATCTGGGGTGCCCAGAGTGGGGCAGATGAGGGTAGAGACAGGTGTGACTGCTTTACTTATCCCACCCACATTTTTGATATCGTCTGTACCGGGGCTTGAACCGGCGATCTTCCGATCACAAGCTCACCTTCTTACCCTCTGCACCTCATTTCGGTACAATGATAATAAAGCTTATTCTGATTCCGATAGTATTATGCAAACATTAAACTCTACATGTACATTTTATTTTGCTTTATAAGTATATTTATGGTGTTTTACTAAGATGCCTACACGTTTCCTTTTTTCTTTTTAACCAGTACTTGTCTTTTCCTGCACTAGCAAACTGTTTTCAGGTGCAGTTTAACAAAAGGTCAGAGATAGTTTTATTTATTTTTATTTTTACAGTGGGTTTCTGTGGATTGGATATGAACAGTCATTATCTTACTTGTTACAGATAACGTTTTGAACAGTTTCAGATTGGAGAATTAGGGTTTATTCTCGCTGGGTGGATGGACCAAAACCCACTGTCATTGTTCAGGGGGTACAAAGAAACTTAGTTCAGCAGCAGTGTCTTGGCAGCGACATAGTGCAATGTTTATACGCATAAAATAAATACAAAATACACCCTGTCTTTTTTGAGCAGCAACAGTTGTGCCAAAGGTTCATACAGTATACGCATCCATCCATCCATCTTTACCCACTTCTTCCCTTTCAGGTGTGCAGGGGTCACTGGTGTCTATATCCAGCAGTCACTGTGTGAGAGGCAGGATACACCCTGGACAGGTTTCCAGTCCATCACAGGGACACATAGAGACAAACGAGACAAACAACCATTCACTCTCTCACTCACACCTAGAGACAATTTAGAGTTACCAATCAGTCTAACATGCATGTTTTTGGTCTGTGGGAGAAAACCGGAGTACCCGGAGAAAATCACACATGCACGGAGATGACATACAAACTCCACCCAGAAAGGCCCCCCGGCCGGGATTTGATCCAGTGACCTTCTCACTGAGAGGCAACAGCTCAACAACTGAGTCACCGTGCCACCTCATACAAGTATGTGTGTAACAAAACAATAAAAACTTCATACATATGTCTTCACCCATGCATTCATAGTCATGATACATGATTACATTAGATTTAACGATAAATGTTTGTGTTTAGATTGTTCATCTCTTTTGGTAAAGTCATCACTGCCATGGCGAAGAAGATGACCTTTAGCCTGTTAGTTTGGCAACATGCAATTATTTTGGTAATTTTTTCTTATTTTTGTCTGAAGTGTCCCAAATCACTCCTGATGTGTTCCAGTTGGCTGCTGCTATTGTAAAAAATAAAAAAATCCTTTAAATTAAAACAACTTTTATTCATAACTGGTCACAGAGTTCATTATTTTTAATCCTGTAGCATCAAGACACACTTGTGCTGTACAGACTGGCCATCCAGTCCCAGATAATCCGGTTAATCCCACGAGTGAGGAAAGCGTTCCGTACTTGTTGATGAGCGTGTCGGCCACGATTCCCAGCTGCTGCACCTGAGCACACTCCTCCTCCGTCAGGTACTCCATGGACTGCTGGGAGTTCAGGCGGGGCCTGGCAGCACGGTACGTGTCGATCTTTCTTTTGTCCTGCCACGACTTCAGCGTGCTCTCGAACGCCTGGTGGGACAGAGACACAGCGGTTGAATTTGTCACCTCCATATGTGAAAACTACCGTACGGCAAGGCTAGTTCATCCAAAGTGATTCTTTCAGTGACCAAACACAGAATAATAATAATCCTAAAACAGAAAGCTTTTTAAAAATACTGTTTATTCTATTTGTTGTTTCTTTCGAACGAACCGCCCACTCCCACTTCGATCCTCACTTGGTTGAATTTATTTTACGTTTGTCTTTTATTGGAGAAAAAAAAAAGTAGTTAATATGCCTGTGGTTAACCCAAACTCCTTTTTTTAAATTTTATATCCTACAAAAGACAAACGTAAAATAAGTTCAACCAAGTGAGGTTCGAACCCGAGTCGAGAAAAGGTTTGGAGCGGCAACCCAACGCGTTTCCAGTGAACCACTGAGGCGTGTTGCTTTGTTCCAGGTCAACTTTTCCTTTAAACGAACCGCCCCTCATAAAATCCTGGCTACGCCCATGAATCCCGTCTGGGGACCTTTCTGGGTGGAGTTTGCAAGTTCTCTCCGTGCATACATGGGCTTTATTTCATTTATATAATAATAAAATATCAAATTATATATTTTTACTTATTTAACTGTTATCAATATTCGCCATTATTGATGAAATCATTGTTTTGTTCCTTAAAAAATATAAAACTGTATATATTTGCTGGACTAATTTTTTATTTTACTTTTATTAATCTATTTTCTGATTATTTTCTGCAATCAGGCTGCTGACCAACCAAAATATATATTTTAATATTTCTGTTATTATAATTGTTGACGCAGAGGATTGTCATAATTAAATTAAATATTTCTTTTTTGAATAAGGGAGTGGTGGCACAGAGGTTAGAGAAGGTGGACCTGTGATCCAAAGGTCACCGGATCAACTCCCGGTACAGACAACATCAAAATGTGGGTGGGATAGGTGAAACACCTACACCTGCCTCCACTCTCATTTGCCCCACTCTGAGCCCTTGAGCAAGGCCCTTAACTCCCCCAGACGTCCTAGATAGCAGCTCTCTGCTCCACACAGAGGGCTGTGGTAGCTCAGTGGTCTGTGGTTGTGTCAGGAAGCACATCCATTATAAAAACAATTGCCAAGTCTTTATGCGACTTACCATGCGACTTAGTTCATTGTGGTGTAGAGTTGCATTTGGGCCTAAAAAAATTAGACCTGGACCAAACCCGTATAATTTTTTCTGAGCTTGACCCAATGCCGACCATTTAACTGTGATTACAGAACCAAACCTAAAAAAAAAAAAAAACCAGACATTTTATTTTTTATTAAGCTTTTACTGCTTTTGTAAGCAAATCAGTTTGACATGATTTAAAAACGTACAGTAGTCCCTTGTTTATTAACAAGAGTCAGCCGATTATTATAGTCATTATAATATTATAGTTATGGTCGTCGACTGCGCGCATCCGTTGACGCAGTAGCTGGGTCCAGTTGAGCTTCAGGGGGGTGGCTGGCAGTCAACCATCTGGACTTTTTGTACCTCTTTCAACCGGTCGGTCAGTGTGCGGTCAAACGGCAGCGAGCGGCTGGTGGTGATCCACACTGGATCGTCAGCCCAACGCGTCCGCAATCAAAAGCTCATCACCGACCCGCCACGCCCATTGGGCTGGGCTGTGCGTGGGCCCTGGTTAGAAATGACAGCTGTACTGTGGTGACCCATGAGGAAGGAAGCAGCCAAAAACAATAAAATAAAAAATTTATATTTGAATATTACTGTTGCTTAAAGCTGCACTATGTAACTTTGTAATGCAGTCTGTAACTTTTCTAACAATATATTTTTAACATATTTCTTCACTCTGTCACTATCTACTGACAGACTGATGTTAGACAAAGTAATCTCTGAAAAAAACTATAGTCCCCTTGCTTCTCTATCAGCATTTATAAAAACACTAAAAACACAGAGTGACCCGGACAATGACCAGCCAATAAAAACAGAGTTGTTTGTCACGCCCCAACCCACGCCCCCGCCTGTCCCAGCCTCAGCGCCGCGCACGTTCTCATTCAAAGGATTGCAAAGCGATGCAGGACTGATTTGTATGTGACACATCCCAGAGCTGGACTTTTGTTTTTTTGCCAAAAGTCAAGTGATCGTTTCATCCTTCACTGACAGGAATGAGGAAATGGATTTGTCATGAGCGGAAAAAAAACTCATGTCCAACGTGGCTGCGTGAAGCTCTGCTGATTTCAGGGTGTTTTTGTGTTGTTGGACCAGTGCTTCATGGTTTTATTTTATTTTTTAGAACATTTTATTAACATATAATCACAGAACTTCGCAGCGTCTGCCACAGGACATGTAGTGGGGGCGGAGCATTCCAGACATTCCAGACCTACACTGACAGAAATGAGGAAGTCACGAGCGAATTAAATCATGTCCAACGTGGCTGCGTGAAGCTCTGCTGATTTCAGGGTGTTTTTGTGTTGTTGGACCAGTGCTTCATGGTTTTATTTTATTTTTTAGAACGTTTTATTAACATATAAACACAGAATATTGAAGCGGCTCCGAGAGACTGCAGCAGGAGGCGGAGCAGATCTCAAGTTCAGCAGAGCACGGACTGTGGCTCCTCCTCAGAGCCATACATGGCTCTGAGGAGGAGGGAGCAGAATGATTTTCCCTGCTGAAAATATTTCTAAGTCCTGAGCACAACAGAAACTTACACATAGCAGCTTTAACAAGTGTGTACTGTTTTATTATCAACTTTATTGTATTTATATTTAATCTTTTTTCTATTTATATTATTTGCTTAATTAATGTTGATATGATTAAAAGTTATCCGATTGTTGATATTTAAAATAATGAAATTAGTGGGATTTTTTTTTTTACAATTTTATTTATTTATAGTTTTTGTGTACTCTATTAAAAATGACATCCCATTTTCTACTTGTTTTAAAGCTTTTTTCATTGAATCATTCGTGTTATCAATTTTTCATTAGTTAAATTTTTACAGTCTTACTTTTGCTTTATAAGTCTAAAAATATGCTAAATGTCCCATACATGAACATAAAGCCTGCAGACATCCAGCAGGAACAGAGTGTTTGGCGCAGATGCACAGGACAATATTTTACTGACAACGGGTCACATTCTCTTGCATCAGAGCAGGGAAACCATGGAAACAAAGTGAGCGAACGTGCTCGACTCAGAGCGCTCAGAGGTTTGAGCAGTGTGCAGACAGAACAAACACGATGAGGACGGATGTGCTTCAAGAAGTCCTAAAATAGAAAGAGCAGACAGCTGCAGCAGGAAGACGAGAGCGGCTTCAGCTGCAACGCCTGTGGAAGACAAAGAAATATCTGGAGCAGGACTCAGTTTCTCTCAGTGTTTCATCTGCAACAGATGTTCACACACCGACGTGCAGTCTGAATAAGAAACAATTTCGTTTGACGCCACGCAGTAAGTTGCTCATATGTGATCTGGACCTTACCCGGTCTCTGGTGAGCATCTGTGCCCGGTTCTTGTGGACGATCTTGACGATTCCAGGAGGCTGGATCCAGGCCTCTCCGTCCACCTGCACAGGAACCCCCTCGTCCCCCAGGATGGTGATCTTAACCTGCCGGCACTGAGAGCGTGCAACAAGAAGGAGACAGGATCAGTCAAACTATAATCAAGTGACCAGGGTCAGGCTTGGACTAACCAAACCCAAACCAACTTCATGTTTCCTCCTTTAGAAGTCACCAAGGTTTAAAAATCTCAAATGAAGATCTCTGTTAGATCTGTGTTGACCTCTCTCAACATCATCAAACTGTTCTTTCCTCATTTGGTCCCTGTTTTAATCCATGAAGACACACGTCTCTCCAACAGGAAACACCCAAGTCCCACCATTTTATTAGCAACGGGCTTACATTGGACCCATTTCTCAGTAGTAAATATTTTCTGTTTGTAGCATTAAAGAGCAGCAGAGTCAGTCGTACGCAAGAAACGTACCTCTAAATCTCCTCGTTTACAACTAAACTAAGTGATTAATGTACCTGAAATAAAATTAAAAGGAAAACTGCTTTCTTTGAATTAATTATCCCAACTGAATTTGTGATGATGCCTGATAACGACTTATTTTATTAGACACCTCTTCACCAGCTGAGTAAAACAAATGGTTCATTTCTCATTCATTACCGCTCAGCCTGCTCTGATTCAACTACCGGTAATCAGCTGTGCAAGAAGGCATTAATGTGAGTGTGTGTGTGTGTGTGTGTGTTTGTTACCTTGTAAGGCCTATTTTTCCAACACATACCAGGTACTACATTGTGAGGACCAGCTGCTCCTTATGGGGCCCAAAGTCCAGGCCCCATAAGATGAAGTGCCATTAGTGGGTTAGTGTTTGGTATGTACTGGTAATGGTACGGATAGGTGCAGCGTCCACAGTGAAGCGGGCGCTGTACCGGTCTGTCGTGGTGAAGAGAGAAAGGCAAATCTGACAATTTACTGATCGATCTACGTTCCCACCCTCATCTATGGTCATGAGCTTTGGGTTGTGACCGAAAGAACGAGATCTCGGATACAAGCGGCTGAAATGAGTTTTCTCCGCAGGGTGTCTGGACTCTCCCTTAGAGATAGGGTGAGAAGCTCAGTCATCCGGGAGGGACTCGGAGTAGAGCCGCTGCTTCTCCACATCGAGAGGAGCCAGTTGAGGTGGCTCGGGCATCTGGTTAGGATGCCTCCTGGACGCCTCCCTGGTGAGGTGTTCCGGGCATGTCCCACTGGGAGGAGACCCAGAGGAAGACCCAGGACACGCTGGAGGGACTATGTTTCTCGGCTGGCCTGGGAACGCCTTGGGATTCCCCCAGAGGAGCTGCTCCAAGTGGCTGGGGAGAGGGAAGTCTGGGCCTCCCTACTTAGGCTGCTACCCCCGCGACCCGACCCCGGATAGGCGGAAGAAAATGGATGGATGTACTGGTAATGGTTAGAGTTTGGTATGTACTGGTAATGGTTAGTGTTTGGTATGCACTAGTAATGGTTAGTGTTTGGTATGTACTGGTAATGGTTAGTGTTTGGTATGCACTGGTAATGGTTATTGTTTGGTATGTACTGTAATGGTTATTGTTTGGTATGTACTGGTAATGGTTAGAGTTTGGTATGTACTGGTAATGGTTAGAGTTTAGTATGTACTGGTAATGGTTAGTGTTTGGTATGTACTGGTAATGGTTAGTGTTTGGTATGTACTGGTAATGGTTAGTGTTTGGTATGTACTGGTAATGGTTAGTTTTTGGTATGCACTGGTAATGGTTAGTGTTTGGTATGTACTGGTAATGGTTAGTTTTTGGTATGCACTGGTAATGGTTAGTTTTTGGTATGCACTGGTAATGGTTATTGTTTGGTATGTACTGGTAATGGTTATTGTTTGGTATGTACTATAATGGTTATTGTTTGGTATGCACAGGTAATGGTTATTGTTTGGTATGCACAGGTAATGGTTATTGTTTGGTATGTACTGGTAATGGTTATTGTTTGGTATGCACTGGTAATGGTTAGTGTTTGGTATGCACTGGTAATGGTTAGAGTTTGGTATGCACTGGTAATGGTTAGTGTTTGGCAAAGGTGGGCACCGCTAATTAAAAAATTAGTTCCACAATTTCTAAAACGCTTATTAATTTTTTTAGGTCCACAATTTCAAAAGCACAAATGTCTTATGAAAATTAGGGGAAGCTAATCTAATCCGCTATTATATATTATTTATATATTATATATATATATATATTTATATATAGCCGGCAGCGTTATCAATATTTGCACTACACTGCCAACTGAAAAGTAACAAAAATGATCCTAAAAGGATGAAATTACAAAAATCAAAGGATTTATTTAATACTTTACGTACATATATTCTATTCGGCCACGAAATTAACAAAAAATAGAATGATCTTTTAATCCCTAAAACCACGTTTAAATCTCAAATACACGGGTGTGTCGCCACCGCATTTATACATAAAAGTAACCCAAATACATGAAACTAACGACTCGCCGTCGAATGGTCGACACAAAACGCACAATAAAATACTCCGGCCACGTTAATTTGGCTTGAAACAGCTGGGTTCTCTAAGGATTTCCATTAGTAACCCAGCACAACCAACCGGCAGACACAGTTAGCGTCTATAGGTAGTCAACAGATTTAATGAAAAGTAACTAAAATACATAAAAATAACGACTCACCGTCGAATGGTCGACACAAAACACACCTTAAAATCATCCGGCCACGTTAATTTGGCTTGAAACAGCTGGGTTCTCTAAGGATTTCCATTAGTAACCCAGCACAACCAACCGGCAGACACAGTTAGCGTCTATAGGTAGTCAACAGATTTAATGAAAAGTAACTAAAATACATAAAAATAACGACTCACCGTCGAATGGTCGACACAAAACACACCTTAAAATCATCCGGCCACGTTAATTTGGCTTGAAACAGCGGGGTTCTTTAAGGATTTATGAAGACACCGAGCGCAGCCAGCTACAGAATTAGCCCCTGAGTTCAACTATGACCCGGAAGATGGAATAGTCCATTTTTAGTAGGGGGATAAAGAAATCGACCGTTTTTTTATTGCGTATATTTAATGATCGTTTTCATCGTAACTATAATTATTTTTATGTTAAATGTACATTAACAAGCATGAGCAATGTTAGTGATGTAGGTGACTGCACGGGGCGAGGCGGGGCCGGGGCCACTGCTGAAATGGGACCCCCAGGCATTTACCTACATGGTAGAGCCGAGTCTGTTCTCAGCTCTGCCCCCCTCCCCCCTCCAACCCTTCCTCCTCTCTGCTCTTACGGTGGGGAAAAAGGTAAAAAACAAGCAGCATAAGAGCTTGTAAATAAGTTTATTGGTTTTTACTGATAGATAATTAGTTATTAGCGGTACTGCATTTTAAATAAAAATAGCACAAATCCGCTTATGAATTATAAAAGTTAGTCAATTCACAAAAACGCTGACAAAAAGTTTAGGTCCACTGTAAGCGGAATAGCGCTTTAGCGCTCTCTAGCGTTCATCCGCCCACCTTTGGTGTTTGGTATGCACTGGTAATGGTTAGTGTTTGGTATGCACTGGTAATGGTTATTGTTTGGTATGCACAGGTAATGGTTAGTGTTTAGTATGTACTTGTAATGGTGAGTGTTTGTTATGCACTGATAATGGTTAGTGTTTGGTATGTACTGGTAATGGTTAGGCATGTACTGGTAATGGTTATAGTTTTGTATGTACTGGTAATGGTTAGTGTTTGGTATATACTGGTAATGGTTAGTGTTTGGTATGCACTGGTAATGGTTAGTGTTTGTAGGTACTGGTAAGGTTAGGGTTAGGTATGCACTGGTAATGGTTAGTGTTTTGTATGTACTGGTAATGGTTAGTGTTTGATATGCACTGGTAATGGTTATTGTTTGGTATGTACTGGTAATGGTTATTGTTTGGTATGTACTGGTAATGGTTAGTGCTTGGTATGTACTGGTAATGGTACGGATAGGTGCAGCATCCGCAGTGAAGCGGGCGCTGTACCGGTCTGTCGTGGTGAAGAGAGAGCTGAGTCAAAAGGCAAAGCTCTCAATTTACCGATCGATCTACGTTCCCACCCTCATCTATGGTCATGAGCTTTGGGTTGTGACCGAAAGAACAAGATCTCGGATACAAGCGGCTGAAATGAGTTTTCTCCGCAGGGTGTCTGGACTCTCCCTTAGAGATAGGGTGAGAAGCTCAGTCATCCGGGAGGGACTCGGAGTAGAGCCGCTGCTTCTCCACATCGAGAGGAGCCAGTTGAGGTGGCTCGGGCATCTGGTTAGGATGCCTCCCTGGTGAGGTGTTCCGGGCATGTCCCACCGGGAGGAGACCCAGAGGAAGACCCAGGACACGCTGGAGGGACTATGTTTCTCGGCTGGCCTGGGAATGCCTTGGGATTCCCCTGGAGGAGCTGGCCCAAGTGGCTGGGGAGAGGGAAGTCTGGGCCTCCCTACTTAAGCTGCTATCCCCGTGACCGAACCCCGGATAAGCGGAAGAGAATGGATGGATGGATGGATGTACTGGTAATGGTTAGTGTTTGAAATGTACTGATAATGGTTAGTGTTTGGTGTGTGCTGGTAATGGTTAGTGTTTGGTATGTACTGGTAATGGTCAGTGTTTGTTATGCACTGGTAATGGTTAGTGTTTGAAATGTACTGATAATGGTTAGTGTTTGGTGTGTGCTGGTAATGGTTAGTGTTTGGTATGTACTGGTAATGGTCAGTGTTTGTTATGCACTGGTAATGGTTAGTGTTTGGTATGCGCTGATAATGGTTAGTGTTTGGCATGTACTGGTAATGGCTAGTGTTTGGCATGTACTGGTAATGGTTAGTGTTTAGTATGTACTGGTAATGTTTAGGGATAGGTATGTACTGGTAATGTTTAGTGTTTGGTAAGTACTGGCAATGGTTAGGGTTAGGTATGTACTGGTAATGGTTAGGGTTAGGTATGTACTGGTAATGGTTAAGATTAGGTATGTACTGGTAATGGTTAGGGTTAGGTATGTACTGGCAATGGTTCGGGTTATGTATGTACTGGTAATGGTTCGGGTTAGGTATGTAAGGTACTGGCAATGGTTAGAGTCAGAGTTAGGCTATAGAAATGAATGAAAAATGAATGAAAGTCAATGCAAAGTCTCTGTAAAGATAGAAATACAAACTTGTGTGTGTGTGTTACCTGTGCGATGCGGTGGTGCTGCAGGTTGATGACTCTAGACATGGCCATCTGCATGCTGCCAAACACTGCCACCACCTCCAGCTTCTTATCGTCGAATGATGGAGCGCCAAAGTTCTGAGGCAACAAGAAAACAAAAGTCAACAGTGCTGGACAATAATTTGACATTGATATATGTCACACAATATACTTATATTCAATAACGATAATATGAGTTTTCAAGCACAATTTTGATATTTCAATAGGATTACAGAGGCTCACTGATACTGTACATTTCTTTTTCTGTTCGGGTTGAAGCGGCTGCTTCATTTTCAACCCGAACAGAAAAGGGTGCAACACAAATACGCAAAGTGCATGGTGACATTGATGTTACGCAGAGCTCAAGTCCAGAAGGTGGTAGCAGTAGCAGGCTAGGCTAATCTCTAACTTTTCGCTTCAAAATGAGTTCCCATGACCGTCAGAATGTGACTGAGCAAGCTTTCTCAAGCAAAGAGAAAGCAGATGACATCATTGATAAGAGAGGAAAGACTACCGGTAATTTGATGGTATGGAAGTGGTTCAGCTATCTAAGATCTGATAAACTGCAGGTTTCACTGAGCTGCAAAATGTGACGAGTCGTTCCAACTAGCGGCGGGAACACATCTAACTTGTTCCACTCAATAGAAGATGATGAGTCAGAAGATGATGCACAATAAAGTTTCAGCCAACGTGTCTCTGAAACAACACCCCCAGCTATATCAAAAGAGAAACACATGCAGCAAATGTCTGCTGCATATGTTAGGGTTATGTTGTTTAAACTTAAAACTATTAGTATTGACAAAGTTGAGAGTTTTATGTTTATTTGACAGTGATTTCAATTTTTTTGAAGGCTTAATACAAATAAAAAGTGAAAATTAACTTATTTGTACAGTTTGTACAGTTTTTCCTGAGACTTTTATATTGTTTATATTGATATCAAATTATAGCGATATCAACCAAAATTAAGAAATATATTGTGATAAAGGTTTTGGCCATATCATCCAGCCCTAAGTCAACTTGATGAGCTGAAAATGTAAACAAAAGTTATGTTTTATATAAACAAGCTTTAAATTTGAGGGTATTTTTTGTTAAATCTCTGGATGTACATCACTTACAATGTCCTCCTTGGTGCCGCCCCAGAAGTTGATCCCGCCGGCATAGCTGGGGATGTTTAGAACAGCCAGCCCCTGCAGGCTTGGCAGGGAAATGGAAACCCCATCGCACTGCAGAGGTATGAGGAAGTGATGTCAGAGATCAGCAGACACGTTCAGAACAAGCAAGGGTGGGTTTTGTTTTTATTCAAGAAGAATCCTTCAAAAACTGAGGGTCTGACCTCTAGCTGAACTCTTTGCTCCAGGTTCTTGTATGTCTTCTGGACCAGTTCTTTAGTCCCCAGAACCCCGTACCACATCATGTTCTTAGTGCGACTGCTGCAGATGGAAACAACCATTGAGATCAGATTTCCGCTGTCTCATCTCTTCTCTCCATGTTTGTTTTGTCATTATTTCTATGGTGAACATGGTTCTGTTCCAGTACAAGCTACACATGGAGCAGCCATTCTGTGTTTGTCTGCGTCTCCTTCCTGTCCTCTCTGACCCCAGCCAGTCAAGGCAGACTGCTGCCTATCCTGAGCCAGGTTCTGCTGGAGGATTTTCCTGTTAAAAGGGAGTTGTTCCTTTCCACTGTCACCAACAAGCTGCTCAGGACGAGAGATTGTGAGAAAGTGAAGATTCCACCCAATCTGCTGGCTTCTTTACCAGTGTATATAATTCAATTAAATTCTGTTTATTTATATAGTATCAGGTCACAACAGAAGTTGTCTCAGGGCACTGCACAAAAACATTCACATGCATAAAAGCCAATTAGTAAAAGTTATCCATCTAAGGAAGCCAGAGTGTTGAATCTTCATTTGGTCGCAGTCTCCCTTTCTGAGCAAGCATAAAGGCAACAGTGGGAAGGAAAAACTCCAGCAGAACCAGGCTCAAGATGAGCGGCCATCTGCTTCAACCGGCTGGGGTTTGAGAGAACAAGACAGGAGAAATAGACACAGAATGGCAGGTCCAGAATGGAGGCGAGCAGGTCCCTCACTAGGAGAAAAGACAAAAATCACGTGTTAAGATAGAAACAATTACAAATACAAACTATTCATTTGTAACAATTCATTCAACCTTTATTTAAACAGATAAATCACATTGAGCCTCGAAGACTCATTTACAAGTGAGATTTGTTTGGACAGACAATAAAAGTGGTGAAAAATGACACATAGGGTTTAGGGACCTCATTTGATGAAATGAGGTCAATTTGTCCTCCAGCAGTCTACGCCTATAGCAGCATATCTAAAGGATAGCTCAGGAAACCCAAGATGAGATGAACTATAGTATTTGTCAAAAAGGAAAATCTTAATCCCAGTCTTAAAACTGGACAATGTGTCAGCCTCACTTTCAGAAACTGGAAGTTGGTTCCACAAGAGAGGAGCCTGATAACAGAGATCTTCTGCTTTTGGATTTAAGATGGAGCTAGGTTGTTGAGGGCTTTGTAGGTTAGAAGTAACGTTT
>JBBPBX010050601.1:0-24909 GCA_038048925.1 Garcialebias charrua
AGCCGGATCATGTCCAATGGAATCTTATGATTCCAAAGGCTGAGTGGTCGCGCTTGGAGCGCGCGCGCACCCTCACCGGTGTCGACACGGCAGCTGGAGGTGTTTCATTATCTGCGTTTATTGTAGATTTCTCCAAAATGACACGTGAAAGTACACCTTATATAACTTGTAGGAGAGCAAAAGCTTCACAGACAGACTGCGCACAGGGCTGCGGACTGATGTCATGAAATGTCTCCACCAAGACGCACAGACTCGTTTCTTCACATCATCTACATAAACAAAGATCTATGTTCTAGCAAACATCCAAGTAAGTTCCTCTGTGTTTACAGTAATAATGGTAATAAACTCGTGCGCAAAGTTAATATTTCCACACAGAATGAATGAATGAGCCGGTTCGCGCACCACAGCAGGGTGCGCGCGCACACAAATACCGACAATCACTCGTTCTTTGCATGATGAACACATTTTATTACTATTCTTACTTAGGATGTTTGTCCTCACTCATATTATATTGAATTCATTATTTTCCCGAATCTAGAAATGATTTCTGATCGCGCAGGGATCAAACAAACATGTCCTTCACACATGCAGGAAGTAATTTGCATCTGTTTAACATATGTAAATGAAGGCGTGTCAGGGGAGGTGTCTCACGTGCGCTCAGTTCCACGTCAATTGTGATGTACAAAAGGAATGTGCGTGGATTCAGGTGTACGCACAGTTTGATAAATCTGGATCTTTTTGTGCGTAGACACTTTTCTGGATTTCACCGTACGTCACTTTTCAGTAGGAAATCCACGCAGGTTTTTGATACATGAGGCCCCAGGACATTTACATTCACTCCTCACTGATGAGATTCAAGTTTCGTCAAAGAACTCGGCGTAGCATTTGACTGGCTCGGCAGTTTCTCATCAAAATGATGTGACGCTTCACTGACTTTTGCATCATTCACCAAACCAAGACAACTAGCTCACCAAAATGATCAAACCTGGCCTTCATTTGACTGATGATGTTGTCCAGAATATTAAAGAGCACTTTGTGTCCAGCAACACGTTCGTTCATCTTTGACAGACTGTTGGTCTCCGCTCTCTGTCAGGCCAAGCATGTCTGCTCACATCTGTCCGAAAAACTGTCAAACTCCAGCCTCGTGATCTGATCCATGATACACAGATCCATGATACACAGATCCATGATACAAGATCCATGATACAAGATCAATGATACAAGATCCATGATACACAAATCCATGATACACAGATCCATGATACACAGATCCATGATACAAGATCCATGATACACAGATCCATGATACACAGATCCATGATACACAGATCCATGATACACAGATCCATGATACACAGATCCATGATACACAGATCCATGATACACAGATCCATGATACACAGATCCATGATACACAGATCCATGATACACAGATCCATGATACAAGATCCATGATACAAGATCCATGATACACAGATCCATGATACACAGATCCATGATACACAGATCCATGATACACAGATCCATGATACACAGATCCATGATACAAGATCCATGATACACAGATCCATGATACACAGATCCATGATACAAGATCCATGATACAAGATCCATGATACACAGATCCATGATACACAGATCCATGATACACAGATCCATGATACACAGATCCATGATACAAGATCCATGATACACAGATCCATGATACACAGATCCATGATACACAGATCCATGATACAAGATCCATGATACACAGATCCATGATACACAGATCCATGATACACAGATCCATGATACACAGATCCATGATACACAGATCCATGATACACAGATCCATGATACACAGATCCATGATACACAGATCCATGATACACAGATCCATGATACACAGATCCATGATACACAGATCCATGATACACAGATCCATGATACACAGATCCATGATACACAGATCCATGATACACAGATCCATGATACACAGATCCATGATACACAGATCCATGATACACAGATCCATGATACACAGATCCATGATACACAGATCCATGATACACAGATCCATGATACACAGATCCATGATACACAGATCCATGATACAAGATCCATGATACACAGATCCATGATACACAGATCCATGATACACAGATCCATGATACAAGATCCATGATACACAGATCCATGATACACAGATCCATGATACACAGATCCATGATACACAGATCCATGATACACAGATCCATGATACACAGATCCATGATACACAGATCCATGATACACAGATCCATGATACACAGATCCATGATACACAGATCCATGATACACAGATCCATGATACACAGATCCATGATACACAGATCCATGATACACAGATCCATGATACACAGATCCATGATACACAGATCCATGATACACAGATCCATGATACAAGATCCATGATACACAGATCCATGATACACAGATCCATGATACACAGATCCATGATACACAGATCCATGATACACAGATCCATGATACGCAGATCCATGATACGCAGATCCATGATACGCAGATCCATGATACGCAGATCCATGATACACAGATCCATGATACGCAGATCCATGATACGCAGATCCATGATACGCAGATCCATGATACGCAGATCCATGATACGCAGATCCATGATACGCAGATCCATGATACGCAGATCCATGATACGCAGATCCATGATACGCAGATCCATGATACACAGATCCATGATACGCAGATCCATGATACGCAGATCCATGATACGCAGATCCATGATACGCAGATCCATGATACGCAGATCCATGATACGCAGATCCATGATACGCAGATCCATGATACGCAGATCCATGATACGCAGATCCATGATACGCAGATCCATGATACGCAGATCCATGATACACAGATCCATGATACACAGATCCATGATACACAGATCCATGATACACAGATCCATGATACGCAGATCCATGATACACAGATCCATGATACACAGATCCATGATACACAGATCCATGATACACAGATCCATGATACACAGATCCATGATACGCAGATCCATGATACGCAGATCCATGATACGCAGATCCATGATACGCAGATCCATGATACGCAGATCCATGATACGCAGATCCATGATACGCAGATCCATGATACGCAGATCCATGATACGCAGATCCATGATACGCAGATCCATGATACACAGATCCATGATACGCAGATCCATGATACGCAGATCCATGATACGCAGATCCATGATACGCAGATCCATGATACGCAGATCCATGATACGCAGATCCATGATACGCAGATCCATGATACACAGATCCATGATACACAGATCCATGATACACAGATCCATGATACACAGATCCATGATACACAGATCCATGATACACAGATCCATGATACACAGATCCATGATACACAGATCCATGATACACAGATCCATGATACACAGATCCATGATACACAGATCCATGATACACAGATCCATGATACACAGATCCATGATACACAGATCCATGATACACAGATCCATGATACACAGATCCATGATACACAGATCCATGATACAAGATCCATGATACACAGATCCATGATACACAGATCCATGATACACAGATCCATGATACACAGATCCATGATACACAGATCCATGATACACAGATCCATGATACACAGATCCATGATACACAGATCCATGATACACAGATCCATGATACACAGATCCATGATACACAGATCCATGATACACAGATCCATGATACACAGATCCATGATACACAGATCCATGATACACAGATCCATGATACACAGATCCATGATACACAGATCCATGATACACAGATCCATGATACACAGATCCATGATACACAGATCCATGATACACAGATCCATGATACAAGATCCATGATACACAGATCCATGATACACAGATCCATGATACACAGATCCATGATACACAGATCCATGATACACAGATCCATGATACAAGATCCATGATACAAGATCCATGATACACAGATCCATGATACACAGATCCATGATACACAGATCCATGATACACAGATCCATGATACACAGATCCATGATACACAGATCCATGATCTTGGTCATGGATGTATGCAAGGCAGTATTCAATGCCCATCACTTTGTTTTGCAGCATTCAAGTGTGCCAATTTCATTGAAATTGCCCTCATATGGCAAAAAAAAAAAGCCTGTTGATGATTAGATAGCCCTGTGAGGATTGTGTTCTCTTGTGTGTGTCTCCCTCTTGTGGTCTGGTCCTGCTCTCTTTGTGTTTCTCTTCACATGATCAGTTCCTCCTCTGCCACTTGTCCTCACCCATGTGTTCGTATCTATCCCCTCATTAATGTGTCCTTATATTCAGAGTTTTTATTATTGTTCCCGTCCGAGGATTGTCCATTAAGGCGTCATGTTCTGTTCATGCTCTGTGTGTGAGTTTTGCTGCCACGTCAGCACTTTTGTTTATTTTAATTAATAACATTTATAATCATCCCTGAGTTCTCAGAGTCCTTCCTGCACTTGGGTTCAAACATGCTCAGACCATGACACCACCAGTCATACCCAGCTGGCATCATCAGTTTATTAGCATGCACAGCATCATCCCAGCTGTCAGGATTTTCCACGTGACATGGAATAATGCACGCAGGTTATTTTGGTGCACGCTCTTTGTCAGCAGCAGCCTGGAGTCAGAGCTCCATCTTGATGGTGCTGCTCTGCAGACAGTGCTTGGCATCATCCAGAAAGTGCGTGCACTTTGTGGACGAGCTGAAAAATGTTTATAGTCCCTCAGCTGTTAAAAATGTGCACCACTCAGACGTGCACTTTGTTGAATGCACCAGGTTCAGCCTGGGTGTATAACGGAGCAAATGTAACAGACTTAGACACTACAGCTGAACAACAAGTCAGAACTAGCCTTGAACATTTTGAAGCATTTGATTCATTCTTTTATTGCATGTGCATTAGTATCTAAAAAGAACAATACAAGTCGTAACAGTGCTCGCTGGTTGCACCACAGTGCTCAGTTTGTGTTTGAGGGGTTGTCAGGATGGATCAGCCTTTGTCTGACAGTCCTGTAAGCTTTAAAATGTTGATTTTTGATTGTCCAGCGGACCAGACTTAGCTTTTTAGATTTTTCTACCTGGATTATTGAGCATGCATCAGGGTATTTAAAATGTTGTGTTTGGAAAAACGTCTGAACTTCTCAGGTACTGCAGCAACATATGGAATTAATAATAAATCACTTATAACTTGATGAGCAGACGTGGTAGTACAATCATATGTGAAGATCCACAACTTCTCCTCCTCCACCATAACCCTCAGCACTGGCTCTCCCCAAGGATGTGTGCTGAGCCCTCTTCTGTTCACTCTGCTCACATATGATTGTACAGCCACACATCCAGGCTGTCATATTGTTAAGTTTGCAGATGATACAGCGGTGGTGGGATGCATCACAAACAATGATGAGTCCAGCTACAGACAGGAGGTGGAACACCTGGAGAGCTGGTGCAAAGAGAATAATCTTCACATGAATGTGAAGAAGACAAAGGAGATGATTGTGGACTTCAGAAGGAACAAACACACCCACCCCACTGAACATAAGTGGATCTGCAGTGGAAGTGGTCTCCAGCTACAAATACTTGGGTGTACACATGAATGATAACCTCAGCTGGAGCAACAACACCACCAGCCTGATCAAGAAAGGTCATCAGAGACTCTACTTCCTCAGACGGCTGAGACGTGCTGGTCTGAGTAGCCCAGTCCTCACCTCGTTCTACAGGTGTGCAGTGGAGAGCATCCTGTGCTCCAGCATCAACGTGTGGCATGGAGGCTGCACAGTTGCAGAGAGGAAAGCTCTACAGAGAGTGGTGAAGGCTGCACAGAAGTCTGTTGGAGTCAGTCTCCCCACCATCACAGACATTTACACCTCCAGATGCAGGAAAAGAGCCACCTGCATCATGAAAGACCTCACTCACCCAGCACACTCACTCTTTGCCCCACTCCCCTCAGGACGGAGGTTGAGGAGCATCAAATGTAGAACCACTAGACTGAGGAACAGCTTCTACCCTGAGGCTGTTAGACTCATGAATAAATAAATACAGGTAGTCCCCGATTTACGAGCGCTCTGATCTACGAGGTTCCGGACTTACGAGCTGGCGAATTATTGGAAAAAACGCAAAAAATACTGAGTTTTCCTGTGTTTTTTCACCACAGTTCGTTAGCTAAACATGTGGACACACGTTTCCGATCATTTTTATGCACTCATAAGCAGTTTTTCGATGAAAAACGAGTGTTCGTAGTCGCGCTAGCAAAACCGTTCCAATTTACGAGCGAATTTCCGGATTTACGAGAAGCGTGGCGGCCGTTCCAAATTACGAGATTTCCGGTTTACGAGCGCCTCGTTGTAACGGATCTCGCTCGTAAATCGGGGACTACCTGTAATAATAATAATCACTGCAAAATATCACATCATGCTGATGCTGATCTGTTTTCTTGTTGCTGTGTTCATCTGTGACCATCTGCTCATACAGACTCATGTTCGTGCTGCTGTTTATAATGATGTTTTTCCACTACATTAGGGCTTAGTGTATTACTAGTTGATGTTTTTCTTAGTTAATTCTAGATGTTATTACTGTTTTTCTCTTGCATTTGTTGTTGGATGTAACTGGGACCCCGTGTACATAATCTCGTTTTCATCACATGTACCACATGCGGTGCAAATGACAATAAAGAATCTCTGACTCTGACTCTCTGATATGTCCGTAATGTAAATCCCATGTATAATGCAGACAAGTGCATATATTGAACTTTGTTTTCTGTTCCTCATTTTGATTTACATTTACTTTTGTGGCAGTACGATGACTCGGTTGGTAGAGCTGTTGCCTCTCAGTGAGAAGGTTGCCGGTTCAAACCCTTCCTGGGGACCTTTCTGTGTGGAATTTGCATGTTCTCTCCGTGCATGCATAGGTTTGCTCCAGGTGCTCCAGTTTCCTCCCACAGACATAAGAGGATGCGTGCGAGAAGCAGAGCTTATTCACACAAGGAGAGCTGTTGACCAGGCTAAATCTTGTTATGTTTGTTTATTTGTCATATGCAGGTTAACACAAGGTTAACAATGCAATGAAATGTTCAGGATGAGAAGAACCGTTTCAACTCACGAAACACACACACATACAAAAGAAATTAAAGCATGAAATAAAAGTACAAAATTATTTATTTCATTCATTCAACCTTTATTTAGACAGGTTAATCCCATTAAGCCTCGGGGCTCATTCACAAGACAGACCTAGTTTTACCAAAGAGTAATGACAACAGTGGAACAACAAAGACAACAATAGACAATCTGAAAGGATGCATACAAATTGAGAATAAGTGAAAATAAAATGGTATTTAAAAAAGTGTAACAAAAAAACAGCCAGGTTGTAAGATCAAAGTCAAAGTCAACTTTATTGTCAAAACTGCAATATGTGCCGGACATACACAGGATTGAAATTGTATTTCTCTCTGTCCCTCGGTGCAACAGTAAACATTTAAACACTAAAACATTTAATAAACATAAGCATAAAATGAAATAATAAAAGTGTAATACTGTCCTGAGTTTTTGCATAGTAGTTTTTGCATAGTAGTAGTATGAAAGTATGAAAAGTTACACCAACACTAAAACACTAAACATTTAATAAACATAAGCATAAAATGAAATAACAAAAGTGTAATACTGTCCTGAGTTTTTTGCATAGTAGTATAAAAGTGTAAAAAGTATATCTATAAAATAAAATGAAAGTTCTGGCATTGACATTTGTAATAGAGTGACAAAGCAGCATATGAAGTTTATGTACACAGTATATGTATGAGGTAGTTGATATTGGTATAGAGGTAAAGTGGCATATGCAATAAGGCTAGTAAAAAAAAATATATATATCAGCAGTAGTGTAGATATAAAAAGTAGTGTAAATGTAAACAGTAGTAATAAATGTAAACAGTAGTATTGAATGAAAACAGTAGTAATAAATGTAAACAGTGAATGTAAACAGTAGTAATAAATGTAAACAGTGAATGTAAACAGTAGTATGACTATAGGCAGTAATGTAATACAAACATTAGTGCAAATATGAGAAGTAGTGCAAACTGAATGAGCACATGACCGAGAGTTTAGTGAATAACCCGTTTGATGACACAGAGTCCAGTGTTAAAAACTTTGTGTTGTGGTAATGTGTGAGAAAGTTTTTTGTGTTAAGGCAGTACAAATGGGAGGGAGGCAGAGCAGGCAGAGTGTTTAGCATCCTGACTGCCTGATGAACAGAGCTGTCTCTCAGTCTGCTGGTTCGAGCCTGGAGACTCCTCAGTCTCCTCCCTGATGGCAGCAGGCTGAAGCAGCTGTGTAGTGGGTGTGTGGGATCACCTGCCATGCAGAGGGCTTTCCGAGTGAGGCGGTTGCTGTGTAAGTCCTGCAGTGAGGGCAAGGAGGTGCCGACGATCTTCTCAGCTGCTCTCACGATGCGCTGGAGGCTCTTGCGGCAGGATGCAGTACATGCACCAAACCACACAGTGATGCAGCTGGTCAGGACACTTTCTATGGCACCTCTGTAGAAGGTGCACATGATGGGGGTTGAAGCTCCAGCCCTTTTCAGCTTGCGGAGAAAGTAGAGACGCTGGTGAGCCTTCTTGGCCAGTGCTGCAGTGTTCCTGCTCCAGGACAGGTCCTCTGAGACGTGCACTCCCAGGAACTTGGTGCTGTCCACTCTCTCCACTGCGGTGCTGTTGATGGTCAGAGGGGCATGTTGGGCATCCCTCTTCCTGAAGTCCACAACAATCTCCTTTGTCTTCTCCACGTTGAGAGTGAGATTGTTGTGTCCGCACCACAAGGCCAGGCGGCTCACCTCGTTCCTGTAGTCCGTCTCATCGTTGTTGCTGATGAGACCTACCACTGTTGTGTCGTCCGCAAACTTGATGAAGTGGTTGGAGCTGTACGATGGTGTGCAGTCGTGTGTTAGCAGGGTGAATAGAAGGGGGCTCAGCACACATCCTTGTGGGGCTCCTGTATTCAATGTGATGGTGCTGGATGTGTTATTCCCGACCCGTACTGCCTGTGGTCTCCCGGTCAGGAAGTCTAGCAGCCAGTTACACATTGAGGTGTTCAGCCCCAGACTGTCCAGTTTAAGGATGAGCTGTTGGGGGATGATGGTGTTGAATGCCGAGCTGAAGTCGATGAACAGCATTCTAACATAAGAGTCTTTCGTGTCCAGATGTGTGAGAGCTGTGTGGAGGGCAGAGGAGATGGCATCGTCGGTTGAGCGATTAGATCGATATGCAAATTGGAAGGGATCCAGGGAGGACAGATGTGATGCTTTTCATGACTAGCCGTTCAAAGCACTTCATCAGGATGGGGGTGAGTGCTACTGGGCGATAGTCATTGAGGCATGCGGGCGTTGCCTTCTTTGGGACAGGGATGATGGTGGTGGCTTTGAAACAGGTGGGGACGATGGCCTGGCTCAGTGAGATGTTGAAGATGTCCGTGAAGACCGCTGCGAGTTCCCCTGCACAGTCCTTCAGCACACGACCAGGTATGATGTAGAAAATTAAAAACAGCAACATGTTTTTATTGGGGTTTGCCATGAACTTAGCAGATGTTTGAAGCCACTTAGAGAGGTCAAGGTCAAGAGCTTAATAATAATATATATATATTTTTTTAAATGTGAAAAAGAAATCATATTTACAAGGTCCAAAAGAAATAGAGTAAACAACAACATGGTAGAATATAACGGTGCAAATAGGATGAATTAGTATAAATAAGTATTGCAACATAAATAGAACGAGTGAGGCGGTTGCTGTGTAAGTCCTGCAGTGAGGGGAAGGAGGCAGGCCAGTAGGTGTGAAATTATAAAACTAAAAACATCTAATGATTGTTAACATTTATTGATATTTTTACATTTTGAGACAAAAGAAAATATTGGATTCCATCCATCTTCCATTCATCTGTCCAACATCTTGTATTGTCTTGTATTTTGCCAATAAAAAAAAAAAAAAAAACTAAAACAGTGAACTGTGCAGACAAATGTGCTTTTTATAAAATTGTGGAATACTTCATTTTTTGGACTATAAGGCTGGCTCATTTAAAATCCTTTAATTTTCTCAAAAAATGACAGAGAGCCTTATAATCCAGTGAGTCTTCTGTATTAATTCTGGTTGTGCTTATTGACCTCAAACCGATTGTATGTGGTACTGGTTATTATGAATGGGTTGGATAAAGTTTGACTATAACATGATTTTATCTTTGATCTTAGTTGATATTATTATTGATTTTATTTGATTTTATCACTTGTTTTATTTTGATCTTTGCTTTATTACACTTTGTAGCACTTTGAAATTTTTATTAATGAAAAGTGCATTATAAATGGAATTCATTATTATTATTATTATTATCTGACTGTTTTATTTTGATAATGCGCGCCTTATGTATGAAACAGACCCCTTCATTGATATTGAACCTAATAATCTGGTGCACCTTATATAGTCCAAAAAATATGGTAATTGCGTATCCTACTTTGTAGAATAAAGCATAATAAGGTTAAAGTGAGTATAATTTACTTTGTGTATTAGTACTAGTATCCACATATTTGCAAAGGAGTTGACGGGAAAACTGTTAAACTAGTCATTTTTTGTGGGTACAACTATAAAATTCAGTTTTATGTTAGTTTTGGTCAAAGCTTGAAAGAGCCGCATGTGGCACTGCGGTAAAGAGTCAACTTGAAGTGAGAGTGGTGAGTGAAATCGAACCGTTATCCAGCAATAAAGTCAGCAACTCTTGTATATTTTAATGAACTAAGTTCAACTTTGAAAGTAAAATTCAACATGTGTAATTATGTAGCATTTTTTAAAATGAATAAATTTACCATCTTGTGAAAAATAATATGCCAAATTTGAAAAAAATTAGGAGGTGGTTTGATTTGGAAGTCAAGAGGTTTAAACTCTGTAAATAAAATACAAATTGTGCAACTTTGGAAGGCATTCATTCAACTTGATGAGCAACATCTGGGGGGGGGTCTTCTAGGGTCAGTCAGTTTATTTTATTTTATATAGAAGCTTTTGGGGGGGGGATTGACATTCTCACATGAATCACATAATGAATACACACAAATAACAGTGAAATTAACAGCTTCAGCTATTAACAGTCTTAATTTAAATTGTTATCAACTATAAACAGCTTTTATTTATGTATTTTTCAGCTATATTGACAACGTTTATTTTCAGCTTTTATTTTGAAAGGCAATTGCAAACGTGCATAAATAAAGTGAGGGGTTAAGTCAGTGAGGGCTGACGGGGCTGAGTGGAGGCTCACTTTACCTCGGTCATGTGGCTCCAGAGCCGCAGGTTGCAGACCCTTGGACATGAAAAACAAACGGGGCCGGCTTTTAATTTGAAATCCCTTGGAACGTGTATTTCCGGTGTCGGCTGCAGTGGCAGTGTGTGACAGCTGCTGCTGCTTCAAGTCTGGACCTTTTTTAATTATTTTATTATTTCAGTGTTTTTGACGAAACACCAGTCTCGTGTTCACGGGGACCAGTAGCAACACCAGCGGGTTCACTGACAGGTTTCTGTGTGGACGGTGGTGCAGCGGGTGCTGCAGGTGCCACCCTGACGGAGCCCAGTGCAGCTGCTCCGGCTTCGACCGGAACCAGCGCCAACACGAGCCGCGAGCCGAGCCGAGCCATGCTGCCGGGGGTGGGTGTGTTCGGGACCAGCCTGACGGCCCGGGTCATCATCCCGCTGCTGAAGAGCGAGGGCTTCTTGGTGACGGCGCTGTGGGGCCGGACCCAGGAGGAGGCGGAGGAGCTGGCGGAGGAGATGGACGTGCCCTTCTACACCAGCCGCATCGACGACGTGCTGCTGCACCAGGACGTGGACCTGGTGTGCATCAACCTGCCGCCGCCGCTCACGCGACAGATCGCCGTCAAAACCCTGGGTGAGTGTTGATGGTGCTGGAGGGCTGGATGCTGCCCCCTGCATCCCTGCAGCTAGAGACGACAGGAGGAAGGCCTGTGGTCTGCTGCTGCTGAAGACACGCTCACTGCAGATGCTCTGTGTCGAAGGCATGTTTTTACCAGGGGCGATCCTAGAAAATTACCTTCAGGGGCACTTGTCCCCAGTGTTGACAGTATTGCTCTTGTCTTGAACAACGTGGCCAGTTGCATCAGAAGCATTGTGTGTATGTGTATGGGTGTGGGTGTGTGTGTGTGTGTGTGTGGGGGGGGGGGGTGTATCTATATTTAAATTTATTTATAACTTTTTATCAATCAATCAATTTATTCACTCGATTAAAAAAAAATCAGTTTACAAACACATTCTCTGACAACACATATTTACTACGAGTGAAGAGGGAGCAGGAAGAAGAAAATCTTGTATAGACCTGCCCCCTTTCTCAATAATTACAAAAATGTCATGGCCGTAAACATTAAATTAACAAAACAAGTTGCAAACAATATCTAAACAATAACATACATAACAATATATCACTCTTCCCATTAACAACTCAAAAGTGTATAAGAGTTAATCATTCTTTTTTTATAAAGTTTCTTGAATTGGTTTATTGTAGAGCAATTTTTAAACTCCTCATCCAAACTGTTCCATAGTTTTACTCCATGCACCGAAATGCACATTTGTTTTAAAGTAGTACGCACAGTTTTACTTTTGAAATCATACTTCCTTCTGTTAGTTCTATCACAAGAGCTTAAGACAAAGAACTTTTGTAAATTAAATGGCAATAATCTCTTTCTAGCTTTAAACATAATCAATAACATTTTTAAATTAACCAGATCCTTTAGTTTCAAGATATTTGATTGAATAAACAATTTATTTGTATGTTCTCTGGTGTCCACTTTATAAATAATTCTCATAACTTTCTTTTGTATGACAGATAACGGTTTAGTGTTGGTTTTATATGTGTTGCCCCATACCTCTATACAGTATGTCAGATATGGAACAACAAATGAATAATATAATGTCTGTAGTGTTGACAGCTCTAAAACATGTTTTACTTTATTTAGAAGTCCAATACTTTTGCATAGTTTTAATTTTATGTATTTTATATGAGATTTCCAGTTAAGTTTATGATCCAAAACAACCCCTAAAAATTTTACTTCATGTACTCGTTCAACTTGATTATCATCTATAGACATTATAATAGAATCATCTATTTTTCTATTACCAAAAATCATGAATTTTGTTTTATTCTAACTAACTTTGTCTCTGTTGTTGTTGTGCGATTCCAAATGTGAACCTCCAGGCTCTAGGCCTGCGGCTATGAGCTCCTGACCATGTACAACACAGCTGCCTGCTCAGTACAGGTAGTCCTCGACTTACGACGCCCCCGACTTACGACATTTCGGACTTACGAATGTGCATCTCGTTAAAAAATATATATACAGGTAGTCCCCGACTTACGAGCGAGTTCCGTAATGAGTTGCTCGTAAACCGAAAATTCGTAATTCGGGACTACCTTTTTTTTTCTTCTTTTATATACCGCACAAGCACGTACATGTGCGGTAATGAACAGTTACCAAGCATTTCAACTATCCTAACACTTTAAAATACTTTAAAATATTAATAAAAAATATAAAAAATTAATTTCTTACTTTGAGCTGAGCTGTTTGCCTCCCTCCGCTGTGTTACGTCCGAGCTCCCAGGCTTCCTGCAGCACCATGCTGTCCAAACCCTTTACAGGAAGGACTGTTAGTATGCTATCTTCATACATTTGGAGCCAGAAAAAAGTTTTAATAAGTTTTAATAACTTACCAAAAGCCGTCTGCCAGCGCCGCCATTAGCAGCACCTGTTAGCATTAGATTAGCCCCACCGAGTCCGCTGCGCAGTTACGGGCAGTCCAGTTTAGCTGCAGCTTCAAAAAGGCTGTCGGCTTTGTTATTCCAAGTTAGCTGGGTGTCCCCCGATATCTTCTGCTTCCAGTCCGACATCGAGGCGAGCTCCAGGAACCTCTGATCGCACAAAGCCGGCTGTCAGCTGCAGCTCCGGTGGGGTCCGCTTTAGCATGTTAGCCTTAGCTCATACCATGAGCTACTGGTCTCGTGCGGTGGGAGCGATCGGCGGAGCGATCGCGGCTGCTGCTCCAGTCCTGAGACATTCACAGAGTTCAGGGAGTGTTTCCAGTTAATTTATCCGTATGAGGCATCCTCTTATGGGAGAAACAGTCCTCCAAAAGCCGACTGCCGAGACTCTGGAACTAATGAATGTAAAATGGCGTAGGTGGTATTTTCGGTTCCTGGTTCCCGCAGGAAGTTGTTCAAAAAGCATGCAATTATTCCATCCATCCATCCATTTTCTTCCGCTTATCTGGGGTCGGGTCGCGGGGGTAGCAGCCTAAGTAGGGAGGCCCAGACTTCCCTCTCCCCAGCCACTTGGAGCAGCTCCTCTGGGGGAATCCCAAGGCGTTCCCAGGCCAGCCGAGAAACATAGTCCCTCCAGCGTGTCCTGGGTCTTCCTCTGGGTCTCCTCCCGGTGGGACATGCCCGGAACACCTCACCAGGGAGGCGTCCAGGAGGCATCCTAACCAGATGCCCGAGCCACCTCAACTGGCTCCTCTCGATGTGGAGAAGCAGCGGCTCTACTCCGAGTCCCTCCCGGATGACTGAGCTTCTCACCCTATCTCTAAGGGAGAGTCCAGCCACCCTGCGGAGAAAACTCATTTCAGCCGCTTGTATCCGAGATCTTGTTCTTTCGGTCATAACCCAAAGCTCATGACCATAGATGAGGGTGGGAACGTAGATCGATCGGTAAATTGAGAGCTTTGCCTTTTGACTCAGCTCTCTCTTCACCACGACAGACCGGTACAGCGCCCGCTTCACTGCGGACGCTGCACCTATCCGCCTATCGATCTCACGCTCCAGTTTTCCCTCATTCGTGAACAAGATCCCGAGATACTTAAACTCCTCCACTTGGGGCAGGACCTCCTCCCCGACCCGGAGAGGGCATGCTACCCTTTTCCGGCTCAAGACCATGGCCTCGGATTTGGAGGAACTGATCCTCATCCCGGCCGCATCACACTCGGCTGCAAACCGCTCCAGTGAAAGCTGTAAATCACGAACTGATGAAGCCAATAGGACCACATCATCTGCAAAAAACAGAGAAGCGATTCTAAGGCCACCAAAACGGATCCTCTCAACACCTTGGCTGCGCCTAGAAATTCTGTCCATAAAAGTTATGAACAGAATCGGTGACAAAGGGCAACCTTGGCGGAGAAATTATAAAAAAAATAATAATAATAATGATACTTTACATATTTATAAAGCCATTTAAAACAACCACAGCTGCAACAAAGTGCTGTACACATGAAATTAAGAACATTTAAACACACAATTATTTTTTTTTTCATATTTTTATTAATTATGATAATCTCTTAAAGTCAGACACTCGTAGGTCAGGGTGCTCGTAAGTCGGGGACCACCTGTATATAATAAATAAATAAATGTACAGTACTGTATAGTTACCAAGCACTTAGCCTATCCTAACATAGTTAAGGAGTGAGTTGAATTGTCTCCCTCCTCCCTAGCAGGCTCCATTCACATAAAGGGAGCTAGCTCCCTTTATGTGAAAGGGAGACAATTCAACTGACTCCTTCATCTTTAAAAACTGTGTTAGGATAGGCTAAGTGCTTGGTGACTGTACAGTACTGTACATCTATTTATTTATAAAAAAATAAAAAAAAATTTTTTTTAAAATGTGATCCTACTTAAGAATTTTCGACGAACGACCCGTAGGTACGGAACTCGCTCGTAAGTCAGGGACTCCCTGTACTTACCCCCCACCACTCTTTTAGGGGTGAATATTTCTTTAAGGGTAGTAGACACGGAAATGCCTACTTGAAGAGGCAGATCGTATGTGATATTAAGAAGTCGTAAGTGGCTGTTGTGGTTAAATTTAGTGTTTGTGTAATTATTTTCCGTTTACATATCCAATATAAGTTTTATTTGTTCAAGGCAGTCATATTTGTTCATAACTTTATTATTGGCAAGCCTGAGAGTTACCCCATCCATGCAAACAGTTACCAGAAGCACCATTCTGAGAGTTCCCGGATTTTGTTTTGGCAGGATCAGGCTCAAATTAATACCTGGTTCTTCCCCAGAAAATGTTGAATAAAGTAGATGCCATTTCCTGCATTCTGGTGTATTTTAATGGTTGTTTAACATCTAGTTTTACTTGCATAAGTAAACACTTGATTCAATAGCTATTATAGAGTTAATGGCACAACAAGAAGTAAGTAGCCTGACCAACAGCTCTCCCTGTGTGAATAGAGCGCACTCTGCTTCTCTCACGCATCCTAACCCCCCTCCACACCCGGTCGACAACTGCAGACAACTGTACTGAGGCGCACAATACAGACACGCTAGATAAGATGCTACAGACGTAGCGCTCTGCTTCTCACACATCCTAACATCATGTGAGTAATATTAAAGTTGACAGTTGTGTGTCGTGTACAATCTTATGTTGAAAACCCGTTAAAGTGGAACCGTAAAGTACAGTATCGAGGGACTACTGTATTCCTTCATGAAAGGCCTAATGCCCATCACCTTTCGTGTCAGTGGTTAGATAAACTCATCATATGATCAAATTAATTGTATGATGAGAAATGACAGAGTTTCAGCTCTTGGTCAAACCCATTAGGACTTCTGTGCAGTTTCATGTGGATCACTTTTCAAAATGTGCTAACATTCAGAATATTTTTTCATTCAACCTTTATTTAGGCAGGTTAATCCCATTGAGCCTCGAGGACTCATTTACAAGAGAGACCTGTCTACAAACTAAAGAATGATGACAACAGCAACAGTAGATTTTCCTTGAACAATCAACAACAGACAAACATAAGAGAGAAATACAGATTTTTTTTAACAAGTTAAAACAAAGATGTCAAAGTAGCAAAACAGACAGATTATAAGTCAGATGTAGAAAATCAAAAACAGGAACATGTCTGCATTGGTTTTTGCCAGAATTCCAACAGATTCTTAAAGCCATTTAGAGAGGTCAAGGTCGAGAATATGTGTTGAAGATAACTCGACTACCTCACCAAACTTTAGCTCAATGTCTGTAAGCCCGACTGAGTTATACCCAATTCTTTATTTTTAATGTCTACGTACAGTATATGCTATGGTGGCCATCAGCTGATATGAAATATGTGTAAATGTCACTAAGTTGTAGCCATTTTAGTGTTTTCTAAGGTCACGTGTCTGTATTTGCATCTTGAACTCCTGAAGTTCATCACAGATATACATCCACTGATCACTTTCTGAGAGTTTTATTCAAAATGTTCCTCTGGTTCATGAGATATTTACAACCACACACAAGCCGTGTTTCCATCAAGGTTTCTAGATGCGCATTTTGAAGTATCGCATCAGAAAAGCTGAATGGAAACGGCATGATTCGAATTAACTTCCTCTAATTTGAAAAATAGTGGATACGCTCGCTTGAGGTGGTTTTTGGGTTCTTCGAATCAGAGCTGATGCGCAAAACGAGAGATGGAAACAGATTTGCCGACTCAGTTCTGCCGTAGCGAACATTTACGTCACGTGACTTCGTCTCCGGACAACATGTAACATCGCTAAAACTAGTTGGCATGACAGAATAAATACAACTTGCCCGATAGCAACACATACCTGAAATATTCTCTCCATTTTGCCGAGATGTGTGGTCGGGTCCTGTTTTCAACCGCTACTTCCTGTTTACTGTAGACATGCGTAACGCTGACGTCTGACGTAATGACGCTGACGTCTGACGTAATGCCGCTTTGCGTGGCCTGGTGGATGCGCTTCAAGCCAGTTAATGGAAACACTTCTGATTCGCATTAATTTTTATTTACATTTTTGCAAAATTTCAAATATTCACTCAAAATTCGAATTGAAAATACAGTAGATGGAAACACGGTTACAGACAGGGGCAAAACCATTACTTCCCCGTTACCTTTGATTTTGGACAATATCAAGCTAATTTCAATAAATTTAATTAAACTTAATTAAAAAAAGTTACAAACTGGATTCCAAAAAAGTTGGGACACTAAACAAATTGTGAATAAAAACTGAATGCAATGATGTGGAGGTGACAACATCTAATATTTTATTCAGAATAGAACACAACTCACAGATCAAAAGTTTACACTGAGAGAATGTATCATTTTAAGGGAAAAATAAATTTCATGGCGTCAACAAATCAAAAAAAAGTTGGGACAAGTCCATTTTTACCACTGTGTGTCATCCCCCCTTCTTCTTACAACACTCAACAGACGTCTGGGGACAGAGGAGACCAGTTTCTCAAGTTTAGAAATAGGAATGCTCTCCCATTCATGTCTAATACAGGCCTCTAACTGTTCAATCGTCTTGGGCCTTCTTTGTTGCACCTTCCTCTTTATGATGCACCAAATGTTCTCTATAGGTGAAAGATCTGGACTGCAGGCTGGACATTTCAGTACCGGATCCTTCTCCTACGTAGCCATGATGTTGTGATTGCTGCAGAATGTGGTCTGGCATTATCTTGTTGAAAAATGCAGGGTCTTCCCTGAAAGAGATGACGTCTAGATGGAGCATATGTTGTTCTAGAACCTGAACATAGTTCTCTGCATTAATGGTGCCTTTCCAGACATGCAAGCTGCCCATGCCACAAGCGCTCATGCAACCCCATACCATCAGTGATGCAGGCTTCTGAACGGAGCGTTGATAACAACTTGGGCTATCCTTGTCCTCTCTGGTCCGGATGACATGGCGTCCCAGTGTTCCATAAAGAACTTCAAATTGTGACTCATCTGACCACAGAACAGTCTTCCATTTTGCCACACTCCATTTTAAATGACCCCTGGCCCAGTGCAAACGTCTGAGCTTGTGGAGCTTGCTTAGAAATGGCTTCCTCTTTGCACTGTAGAGTTTCAGCTGGCAACGGTGGATTGTGTTCACTGACAATGCTTTCTGGAAGTATTCCTGAGCCCATTCTGTTATTTCCTTGACAGTGGCATTCCTGTTTGAGGTGCAGTGACGTTTAAGGGCCCGGAGATCACGAGCATCCAGTAGAGTTTTACGGCCTTGACCCTTACGCACAGCGATTGTTCCAGATTCTCTGAATCTTTTGATGATGTTATGCACGGTTGATGATGATAACTTAAAAGTCTTTGCTATTTTACGCTGGGTAACACCATTCTGGTATTGCTGCACTATCTTTCTGTGCAACAATGGTGGAATTGGTGATCCTCTTACCATCTTGGCTTCTGAGAGACACTGACACTCTGAGAAGCTCTTTTTATACCCAATCATGTTGTCAATTGACCTAATTAGTGTTAATTGGTCTTCCAGCTGTTCGTTATATGCTCAATTTCCTTTTTCCAGCCACTTATTGCTACTTGTCCCAACTTTTTTGGGATTTGTTGACAC
Organism: Garcialebias charrua; assembly: GCA_038048925.1. Taxonomy (NCBI): domain Eukaryota; kingdom Metazoa; phylum Chordata; class Actinopteri; order Cyprinodontiformes; family Rivulidae; genus Garcialebias; species Garcialebias charrua. Next base: position 19,444 of record JBBPBX010050601.1, read on the forward strand.
TGTGAAATTTTGAATCAACATATTTTTCCTTTAAAATGTTACATTTACTCAGTTTAAACTTTTGATATGTATCTATGTTCTATTACGAATAAAATATTGACATTTGCCGTCTCCACATCATTGCATTCAGTTTTTATTCACAATTTGTTTAGTGTCCCAACTTTTTTGGAATCCGGTTTGTCTTTAACTTCATAGACATAGAAGTTACATGGGGTGGGATGGGGGAGGTTTCTGGCCAGTGATGTCTTTTTACTTTGCATCTGCAACCGTTTCTGGAGATCCTGCATTACACCATCAGCAATAGAAACTTGTGGATCAGAGAAGCTGCCAGCTGTAGTTGCTGGAACATTAGTCAACAATTAAAGCACAAACTGGTTCAGTTTGTTCTGCAGAACTGAACGGACTCTTCGTGTTTAGTGGAATTAGGAGAATGGAGGTGCAGATGTGTCACCAGAACTTTGCAGCTGTTGTTCAGGATTAACCTGAATACCTGTAGATGCTTGATCTCATTACATCAAACCAGTCCGTCCTGTTGAGCAGCATCTCTCCTTTTGCTGTGTCATTTTTATTTCTTCTGCTAGAACCGTGTGTCACTCAGGCCTTTTCTGTCTGCAGCCGTAACCCTCAGACTGCTGCTATGCACGCACGCACGCACACACACACACAGATCTGCTTTCTAGGAGAGACTCGGTCTGAACCAACTTCTGCAGGGCTGCCAATATCAACTGTTTTTATTTAATTTAATCTGTCGAATAGATTGTCAATGATATGGTTAATCTAACCAATTGTTTCCCCCCGAAACTTCATCATTTACAAATTTGTTATAGTATCTAACAAGGTTTAGTCAGGATCTCTGGATGAATACTTCGTTGTTGAAACATTTAGTCTTTTATTCAAAATACTTCTTCAGTCTGAGCTGCAACGAACTCAGTCTTATAAATAGCACCTTCTCATCGTGGATTAACCAGTTTTGTTGGTGACCTCCCAAACTAGCTGTTCATATGTAAAAGGAGGACCATCAGCCTATCAATCGTTAGTGCCCTGATGATGACCACTTCCTATTCACAGAGGGCTGAGTGATACTAGCAATAACAGCAAGAGGGGGACAGTTGAACCCGGAGGCCTCCGCCTCTGTTTAATGATGGGCGGTTTCTTTTCACAAAGATGGCCTCCTTTACTCAAAGCATCGTTCCTCTCTATCAAGGATGTGAACATCTTCATCCCTGAAAAAGTGTCCACTGGCCTGGAGATGAGGGTCATTGTCTCGCTGCATGACCCACCTTCTCTTGAGATTAAGTTCATGGACAGATGTTCTGACATTTTCCTTTAGAATTATCTGATATAATTCAGAATTCATTGTTCCATCAATGATGACAAACTGTCCTGGGCCAGATTCAGCAACACAGACATACTACCACCACGTTTCACAGATGGGATAAGGTTCTTGTGCAGGAATGCAGTTTTCATTTCTCCAAACATAACTCTTTTCATTTAAACCAAAAAGTTCTATTTTGGTCTCATCCGTCTTCCAACAGTCGTCTGGTTTGTCCACGTGATCTTTATCAAACTGCAGATGAGTGGCCATGTTCTTTTTGGAGAGCAGCGACTTCCTCCTTCAACCCTGCCATGAACACCATTGTTGTTCAGTGTCACCTGATGGTGGACTCATGAACATCAACATCAGTCAATGTGAGAGAGACCTTCAGTTGTTAGAAGTTACCCTGAGGTCCTTTGTGATCTCACTGACTATTCATGACCTTGCTCTTCTAGTGATCTTTGTTGGTCCACCGCTCCTGGGGAGGATAACAAAGGTCCAGAATTTCATCCATTTGTACACAATCTGTCAGACTGTGGTTTGGTGGAGTCCAAACTCTTTACAGATGGTTTTGTAACATTTTCCAGTCTGAGGAGCATCAACAACTCTTTTTCTGAGCTCCTCTGAAATTTTTTTCGTCATAACTTCCTCAAACATGTTGTGAAGAGCAGACTGTGATAGATCCTGTTATTTAAATCAAACAGTGTCCACTCACACCTGATCATCATCCATTGATTGAAAACACCTGACTCTAATTTCACCTTCAAATTAACTGATAATCCTAGAGGTTCACATACTTTTACAATCACAAATATGTAATATTGAATCATTGCCCTCAATAAGTAAATGACCAAGTATAATATTTTAATCTTTTTTGTTTAACTGGGTTCTATTTATCTACTTTTAGGACTTGTGTGAAAATCTGATGATGTTTTAGGTCATATTCATGCAGAAATAGAAAATTTTAAAGGACTCACATACTGTTAAACACACTGTGTGTGTGTGTGAAAATGATGTCACATGCTCCCTGAACCACTCTTGCACATTTTGAGCCTGGCATCGTCATCTTCAAATATGCCTGCACCATCAGGGAACAAAAAAATCTATTGATGGAATAACCTGATCATCCAGTATATTCAGGTAGCCAGCTCACATCATTCTTCTGGCACGTAATGTTGCTGAACCAAGACCGGATCAACTGCATTAACCCCAGATCATGCACGGCCCCCACAGGCTTGCACCTGGTGCATCACTTCAGCCGCCAACCTTCTTACACTGAAGCACACTCCCCACTGTCCTTCCAGTTTTTAATAATGCATTGGCAGTTCCTAACTCGATTTGAGTAGTTTCAACAATCTCCTTAAATGTTTACTCTGTTTGAAGTTGCCTATAATTTGACCCTCCTGAAACAGATGAATATCTTTTCCATGACTACAGGATGTGTCTTTCGAAGTGGGTGTTTTAACAAAGAGAAGCTACTGACTGCATCAGTTAGGGTAAAGTAACTTGTTTCCAGCTGAAACATGCATTGATGCAGTAATTATCCAACGGGAGCTCTTACTTATGCTTGGTTTAAATCCAATGTGGTGACCACATTTTTTTTGGGGGGGGATATAGATTGTATTTTTGTTAATCTTGTGAGCTTGATAACTTGAAAAATAAGCAACTTGCCAACTTTACATTTGTTGTGTGGTTGCATCTAGGCATAAACAGGGTCCCTATCAAAGACTTTGTTGCCAAGTCAAAATCCAAGATATCCACTACTATATACAGTACAGTGATAACTCACCTTCTTTTAGAGCTCAGCTCGTGGTATTAATCCAGTAGTTAAACACACTTCCCCAGGTATAGGATCGAGGCGGATGGAGAGTGACCTCACAGTGAGAGCGGAGTCCTTAACGGGTTTGTTGCTTAGTTTGGATCCATCCACAAGTCAGTGGGTTTAGTCAGAACAGGTAAGGGTCATACACAGGGAGACGGGCTTCAAACTACTTATCTAAGGTTCAGGCAATCGAGGCACAGAAAGGAGGTTGATGTCCAAAGATCAGAAGCTTGGCAGGCGTATAACAGGGCAAGACAAAACAGGGCACATAAAATTTGTCAGGGTGAGGGGATCCATCAGGAGCATGAGATAAAAGCTGAATGTTTACTTGTGCAATATTTGCAATAATCTGGTGCTGGAAAAGAACAAGGGAGCTATGGCTACCAGGTGTGAAGATTATGAAATGATTAAGATTATGCTGATCACAGTGGAGCAGGTGGACATGGTGAACAGACAGACATCAATCATGAAATTCCCACTCTTAAAAACTCTTCATAAGCACTTAAACACTGGTGATGGAGATGATGGAGATGAAAGTACAGTGCTGCACAGAATGTATAGTACAAACACACAATATTAAAAAACTGGTTTAAAAAATCTGAAACAGTGAGTGAAGCCTCAATAAGTAAACTGCGATAAAGCGAGGGGCAACTGTATATTGTTTATGCTGGCCACCCCTCAGGGGCGTAACTTTAGGTCTAACATTGGGGGGGTTGTGATTAACAATAAACACGAAAAAATTGTGCTTCGGTGTTTAATACGCGTCATCTCTTCTTCTTCTTCGATGGTGTTTACTGGCAGTTTACAAACTCAGTGTATTACCGCCATCAACCGGACGGAGATGTAATTCAAGAGTCTACTTTCAACAAAAAATAAATAAATAAATAAATTAATTAATTAAAATAAAATTAAATCCTTTCAGCTAATTTTGTAACTTTCAAATATTTAACAAGTGCTTTAGTTATAACCTGTGACTGATTTTTCTTCAATAAAGTAACCATTGTCACCGAACTCCCCATTACCCTTTCCAGTGCCTTCCTCTCTTTATTATATTTCTTACAATAAATCAACACATGTTCCACTCCTTCCAGTACCCCACAATTAGAGCAGTCACCTGATGGATGTTTTCCTATTATCTTTAGACCACTATTTAATGTAGTGTGCCCAATCCTCAACCTGTTAATCCATACTTCCTCTCTCCTAGTCATTAAACTACTATCGTCACTTAGGAGTACCTCCTTCTGTATGTTATGTAAATGTCTTCCTCTTTCCTCTAAATCCCACCTCTCCTGCCACATATCATTTATTTTATCTTTAACAATTATTTTTATTTCTGCTTTACTTAATGGGACATCATATTCAATTTCTCTTGCTGTATACGCGTCATCTCCACGCGACGCGTCAGCTTTGTCCTGATCAAGATGGCGGCGACAGGACCCAGCTAGTACGAAGAACTTCACAAAGAAACACGGTAAAAACAATTATTTCTTTGCGAGAAAAAATATATTACTAAGCTGACTTTATAGAAGACGTGTTCTTGAGTTTAACGAAATGTTCAAATCGGCTGGATTTAAAAAAAAAAGTTCGCTGATTTTTATGCAGGCGCCAGGCGGGTCAAACCGGACGCTTTCTTTCTTTAAATTTAGCTAAATAAACGCTTAAAAATATACAGTATTTCTTCGCTGACTTATGGGTGATAGTAGACGTACTCCTGAGTTTAACGAAATGTTCAAATCAGCTGGATTAAAAAAAAAAAAGTTCGCTGATTTTTATGCAGGCGCCAGGCGGGTCAAACCGGAGCTTTCTTTCTTTAAATTTAGTTAAATAAACGCTTAAAAAATATATTTCTTACCTCACTACAGCAGACGGGCTCCTGAGCTGAACCAAATGTGAAATCAGCTGGATTTAAAAATCCGCGGTGTGGTTTATGAGTGGTATCTTGCAAACAAAAACAGCTACCTGTACATCCATAGCAGGGAGCGGGCAGCCAGAGTAATCAGTCCGACCAAAGGAGGCCTTTTTCGGACACATGCATGTAGAAACTTCTGGGCAACTTCATGAGCAGCTCCGTGACTCACGTGACTTCCTGTAGCCGGTGAGATGGGTGATACCAAATTATTTGCAGGGGAGGGGGTCAGTCCTCAGGGAGTTTGTTAAAAACATGCAGCAATTTTACTAAAAAATTTGAATGAATAAAGAAAATCAATTATTGATGTAAGATATGTATAATGACGAAATGATGTCATTTTATTGGGGGGGTTGAAATGACCGGATCAAATTATTGTGGGGGTCAAAACCCCCACAACCCCCGTGTAAATTACGCCTATGT
>JBBPBX010050603.1:0-14141 GCA_038048925.1 Garcialebias charrua
AGAACTGGGCATAGTTTATTGAATGACACTCTTTTTAAGATGGGGAAACATCTTACTGGTTTATGTGATTGGTGTAATGCCGCAGAAACAATAGAACATGTTTTTAATAATTGCAGGAAATATGTGGGTCATAGGAGAATATTGAGAATGGAAATTGGTCATAATAGGGAACTAAAGTTGGAAGAAGTCGCTGCTCAGCTGAGTAGTGATGAAGGGAAAAGAAAGATATTTCGTTTAAAAAAAAATACTGGACTCAATATGAGAATTTGAGAAAATATATATATTAATATATAATATATAAGCACCAAGAGATGGCAGTAGTGCAACAATGATGGATGCAAGCTGCCGTTAAAAACCAAAGAAGAAGAAGGTTGACTTCACGTCATCCGCCTTCCGGTTCAGACCCTGGCGTCTGCTGGCTGGGTCGCGCCAGCGTAACTGAATGTGCGCTTTAAGGTCGCCGTGATCTACTGTTCCACGACCAAATGTACAAGCCTCCTGCTTCCCTCTACTGTTGAGGTGGAGCTCGTGGTGAGTAAAGCGCTAGTTCGTCTTTCTGTTTTATGTTCAGCTTTTAATTCTAATCTTTGTTTATTAGCTGCTGCTGTTTGTCCTTCACCGTTTTGTTCACCTGCTGTTCGAGCTGTCCACTGGCTGTCGTCTTGCCGTCCTGGCTGCTGATTTGATGCCCACTGTTCTGGTCAGCTTAAGGCTGGCTGCATCACCCGTCCTGTCTGGCTGATCGGGGCCGACTGGGGTTCAGCCCGGACTAATCGTCTTGGTGCCGGCGTGGGTGGCGTCTGCTGCAGTGCAGCGGTTCTTCCAGGACGAACTCTTTGGACAGCTGTGGCTTGATTAATTGGACATCTCCCAGGCGGTGGTATTAATTCTGCCGTGGTGTACTACTGTCTTTTTTTTGTTTTAAACACTTTATCGAATTGCACTTTTATTGTTGCCAGGAGTTATTACTGCCTTTTTAACTGTGTATTTTAAATTTAGGATTTTTTATTAAACAAATTGTGCAATTTATTGGTGTTCGTGTGAAGTGTCTCCTGCCTCATCTTCTGCAACGGGTCTAAAGTGCCTAAAGGGTAACTTTTAATAAAGTTTTTAACCAAATTCATTTTTTAAATAGTTTATTTATTATTTTAAACTAAAGTTGCCTAAAGTATTTTTTACCCATACCGTTCGGCTACACCTGCATCCATTTGTGTGTGGCTGTGAGCATGCATAAGTGAATAAGGTTCCTCCAATAGAACATTCAGTAGCGACCGTGAAGCATCAGAGATCCGCCCCCCCCAAGGCCCGAGGCAGACGAAGGGGCAATCAAAGCCTAAGACCCCAAGAAGGACCCTGAGCCCAGAGTCCCCAGGGCCACCCGAACAGGACGAGCCACTCACCCACTCCCCAGATCCGACCAAGGGGGAGAACTGGACGAGCCCCACCAGCGACTACACACAATGACCCCCGCGGGGCCAACAGCGACAAACCCACCGGCCCCCGCCGGAGCCCGCCGCACTGACGTAGCCCCGGGCACCGAGGCCCGGGCACCGGGGACGCCCACCCCTCAGGCCCAGACCCGATAGGACCAGAGGACCCAAGCTCCACCAGGCCGAGCCGACCCACGCCCAAGCGCCCAACCCCCGAAAGCAACAGCAAGGGCCCCCAACATGCCCGCGGGCAAGGGGACACCTACCCGGGGGCCACGTGACAGGAGCGCGACACCGAGTAGCCTCAGATGTAACAGAGAGGGGGCAGTCCAAATCCCAGCCTGACAATTAGACATTCATACACAGACACACTCACTCAGACCCATAGCTAATAAAATCAGATTATTGATGGCACATTCATTATTTCCATTCGTATTAATTAACCCACATTTAATTTCTTTTAAATTGCAGGGTAGTTCAAGTTGGCTTGATTTTAAAATGTGGATCCAATCCAAAGGGATTCAGCTACTGACTCTCACTTTAAAAGGTCCTTCTGAAGTTGTTTGCTTTCTGCCATAGAAACAAGAAGTAATATAAGCATTATGATTGGATCGGGGGAAGTAGCACGTGATCATGTCAACCAATCAACGCTCTTGCTTCGCCGCGCTTCCTTGAATTCAAGTGTCTCAGTCTGTCTCTGGCAAAGGTCTGTCTCTCTCTGGTAGCAGGCAGCTATTTCTGTCGGACTCAGAGCTCAGCAAGCTGTACTAATTACTTGCTTTTTATTAGACGTCGGGCTGGTCTGGACGGCTGGACATTCAGAAGTTGAAGGTGATCGGTTCTTTTTTGTTATTTTATTTGTTAATGTTTTAGCTTTGTTCATTTGAATTAAAACCTTCTGTGTGGCTATAAAGCTAAGCTAATGTTAAAGCTCCCCTGACATGATCTTTCAACTTTCCAAAAAATGGCACAACATATATAAATATTAAGATTGACCTCTGACCGTTTTTGCTAAAATAATGTTAAATGAATGAAAATTCCTCCCAAAAACAGTTTAAAATTAGCGCCATTTTTTTAACACGATAAATAGGGATTTCGCCGTCGCAGGATGATGACGTCATAACAAGAGACGTCGTCTACTGCGCAGCTTGAAAACAATGGAGGAGCTACAAACTCGATCCGTCCAATTTAGCCATTTAAAAGTTAATATTTTAGCGGATTGTCTGCAGAGAAGCCAAAGTTATTTCCAGTAAACAGCAGGTTATAATTTTTTTTCAGCTCCTGCTGGTTTTTGGAGACTTTTCACTTCAGGACGTGAGCAGCTCTGTGAGGACTTACAGCATAGTTTCCACAGCACTGAAATGGTAATATATTAGTTAATGGTTCTAATAATTATTCAACATTAATTTATAGTTTAAAAAATTAGTCCCTTTTAAAATATCTGTTAAATATATTATTCTTTTATTTTATTTTGTTTGTGTTTTCAGGTTTCCAGGTCTCCAGTCCATCACCTGAGGCTCTTCCTGAACCACTAGTACAACCCAGACTTTCACATCACAGCAGGTAAGATTGCATCAACGAAAAGAATAGTACTCAACAATATTCTTTGATGTAAATCTGTTGATTTTCTGCACTCAAATAAATAAAACAAGCATTTACTTAAAATTATTGGTGCAACAAATTTACACTCAAAAATATTGAGTAGATTTGAAAACTACTCAAATCTATTAAATATACTTGATCAATTGCATAACTACAACTAACATTCTAAGTTAAACAAAACCACAAGTTTAAGTAAAAAGAACATAAAAAAACTGAGGATAATATTGAAATGCTTGGTTAGAGTAACTGATGCAAATAAGGTCAATCAACATAATAAAATGGTTCCATTTACTTAATTTCTTTCATATATACATAAATAAAATAGTTCCATTTACTTAATTTCTTTCATATATACATAAATAAAATAGTTCCATTTACTTAATTTCTTTCATATATACATAAATAAAATAGTTCCATTTACTTAATTTCTTTCACATATACATAAATAAAATAGTTCCATTTACTTAACTTCTTTCACATATACATAAATAAAATAGTTCCATTTACTTAATTTCTTTCATATGTACATAAATAAAATAGTTCCATTTACAAAGAAGGACAACATGTTAACATTTTTATGACATTTATTTTTCTTTCATGACATTTACTTTTTATAAACATGGCAGTAGTTCCAAACAGCCAGCTCCATTTTTTAAAACGCATCTAAAGCAGATCCAATGAGCTTCATACAGCCGATTAAACATTGAAAATACACTTTACACCACATATGAAAGGCCAGCTTTCCTGCATGTGCAATGAAATTTGCTTTTTAAACCGTTTAACTGTCGTCAATGAACATATGAAAATATACCTCTGTAGACCTGTGTAATTAATACAAAAATTGAGCTGAAGGGAGCTAATTATTTTGTTAATTCAGAAAAAGTGCAAACTGAGAAAACAAGAATATTATATATTATATAGCTTATATATATTATAGCTCTGCAAAAAAAAAAAACACACAAAAAAGAAAAATGCTTGAAATGACGTTTTTATTTCAAAGTAATGTTAGACTTTGAATTAAAAGGCCAGTCCTTTTTTTCATGGATTTGGATTATGATGTAATTGTGTCAACATGGACAAAATATTAACCATAAGTTACAAGGTAGAGGACGAGTCTCAGCCTGATAATTTCGTTTTAAATTTAAAGAATTTTTTTTAAACAAAATGATTAGGCTGAGACTCGTCCTCTACCTTGTAACTCATGGTTAATATTTTGTTTATGTTTGTTTATGTTGTGAGAAAACTATAATCCAATACCATGAACATTTAGACTGGCTTAAAATTCAAAGTCTAACATTCCCAATTAGCATTTTATAAGTTAAATTGTAGTCTAAGATTTATGTGTTGCGAGTTTTTTTTATATAGAAAAAATATATATATATATAATCACAAAGCTAAAATCATTTTGTATATTTGCTATTTTGTACATTCAAATAGTTATTTCTGCAGTTGCCACCTGCCTACCACCTGCCTACCTACAAATATGACGACTTTACTCCAAACTGAACATATGCACATAGCTTAAGTGAACTGTGATGCTTTATATTAATAAACATGACGAAAACTAGAAGTGCAAAAACATGGCATGACAACAACTACTGCCTCAAAATAACCAAGATGACCATGCATCATTTTGAACACAGTGAACACAAATACTTATCACTTTCAAATGTCTTTTAAGTACAGATAAACTATCCTGTTTGTGTGTGAACAGAAAATAATGCTCATGTAGTGAAGTACAAAAATTAAACATATAAAAGTCTTCAATCTGACTGAAATGACATGACACATGAACTAGGTCAGACAGGCCCTCAGGCAAATGACTTGTATGGAATTATTTTTTTGACAGATCATGTACTGAAGTACATTTTAACTGTAAACCATTAACTAAAGTTTTGAATGAATGTGCCCATCCATTTAAGAAGTCCCATGCTTTAGAAGCAAGAGTCCACAGAGTTGATTTTTCAGTCTCTGAACCTTGACAGAAAGGTTTCCGGGATCCAGCGCCAAGAACACTTTTTGAAAGACCTCAAAGCTATATTTGAGATTCTTGGGGTATTTCAGGTCCAGAGCATAGGCTAGTCCCAACAGATAACAACAGGCTCTGCTGAGATCTCCAAGGTCGTTAAGGACAGTAATGCCCTCAATAACAATACCTACATCAGTAGGTGTGACTGACCCCTCCTGGTCGTGCACAAGGTAGATCCTCGGAACCAAGATGGCGGCTGAGCAGAGTGGACGTTTATAGTCGGGCTCCTGCCAGTACCTCCATAAGGAGTATTTGGAGAGCTTGTACTCGCAGTTTTTAGCGCTGGATGTGCAGAGAGGAGCTCTGAAAAAGCTGCGGAACATGGACGGGAGCATGCGATCCAGAATTATGAATCTACAAGCCAACATGTCCGTGAGTTTTTGCCGAGAGTTAGCCAAGCGTAGCTACCGGGCTAATCAAAGCTAGCCGAGCTGGGTCACCGTAACTGGGTGCCGTAGCTGCGGAGCTGCGGGCTTCGTTAACAAATAAACCGGAAAAATACACTGGTTGTTACGAAGAAACGCGGGCCGGCACGCTGGAGGTGCTTTGTTGCAGCGAAAGAAAACAACAAAGCTGGGAGTGGTGGCTTCAGACTACAAGCTAACGCTAGCCATGTGCTGCTGATAAAGGCTAATGCGGAAAAACACCACGGAGTTGGGACTGTTGCTACAGGCTGGCGTGAGAGCCGAAAGCCGTGAACGCCACCTCGGGCTTCGAGCTGAGCCGAGCGCAACGAGGGGGCCGTGAACGGGGGTTGTTACGAAGAAACGCGGGCCGGCACGCTGGAGGTGCTTTGTTGCAGCGAAAGAAAACAACAAAGCTGGGAGTGGTGGCTTCAGACTACAAGCTAACGCTAGCCAGAGCGCAACGAGGGGGCCGTGAACGCAACCTGGGGCTTCGAGCTGATCCGAGAGCCACGAGTGGGCCGTGAACCGTGGACGCCACCTTCGAGCTGAGCCGAGCGCCGTGAGCCGTGGACGCCACCTGGGGCTTCGAGCTGAGCCGTGCGCCGTGGGCGAGCCAGGGGATTGCTGCAGGCTGCTGAAACCGTGAGTTCTGAACTAACTGCTGATCTGAAGCAGAGCAACGATCGAGTAGCTGTTGGACGGGAAGCAAGCTGATTACTGTTGGACATGAGCAGAGCAGCGAGCGAATTGCTGCGGATGGGAGCAGAGCAGTGAACGAGTTGCTGTGGAACAGTGATTTTCTGTATCCAGATCAGAAGAAGCAGGCGTGATGAGTCCTAGTAAAAAAAATAAATCGGAGCAGCAGAAACAGGAGTCGGCGAGTAAAAAATCGGTGGATAAAAATTTGGAGTTAATGGAGGAATTGAAAAATGCAGTAAACGTTCTCACTGCGGAAGTTGCAAGTTTGAGAGCCGATCAAGCCGTTCTCACTGCGGAAGTTACAAGTTTGAGAGCCGATCAAAAAAACTTTAATCAACTGGTTGAGGAGATGAAACTAATGAAAGCTCAGGAGGTCATCAGAGAAGAACGATTAGCTCAATTGGAACAAAAGTGTGAGGACATGGAACAATACATAAGAGGCGAAAACATGGTCATTTCTGGACTCGAACTTAAACGCTGGTCATCGGCTGATGTAGTTAAAGGCGTTAACACGAATGAAGGAGGACGACCAGAACAACTGCAGTCTCTGGAGAATCAGGTAGTCACTTTCTTAAGTGACAAAGGCATTGACATTAAACGTGATGACATTTCCACCTGTTACACACTGCCCAATAGAGTTAACAAAAATAAACCATCAGTAGTCGTGAGATTCATTGGAAGGAATCAAAGAAACAGGGTAATGATGCAGTCAAAGAAACTCGCAAAAACTATGGTCTTCATGAATGAACACCTAACTAAAAAAAACGCAAACATTGCACATGCAGCAAGGTTGTTGAAAAAGGAGGAAAAAATAAAAAAAACTTGGACAAGAAACGGAAACATCTGGATCAAAGTACATGAAAATTCGCAAGCTAAAATAATAAAAGATCTGAAAGACTTAGAAACATTTGGATGAGCTCAAAAATGACAAATCACCAATCACTATCACATGTTCATACACAAAATTAACAGAAATGAACAAACAAACAAATAGATTAAAACATGACAGCAACAAACGAAGACTCAGAATTCAAAATATATAATGTTGAAGATATGGTTGATGCAAACTTTTATCCTGCTATAAAAGACTGTGAATACTATAATGAAGAAAAGTTTAATAACATCAATATAACAAATGGAGATCTCTCTATTATTCACATCAATAGTAGAAGTATAAATGCAAATATATCCAAAATAACAGAATATTTAAAACAGTTAAACAGAACTTTTACATTAATAGCACTGTCAGAGACATGGCTTAATGATGAAAACAAAAATAATGTTCACATCGAAGGATATGAATTATATCATTTAAACAGAAACAATAAAAAAGGTGGTGGAGTAGCTCTATTTGTCAAAAATGAAATAAAGTGTAGAATAATTAAAGAAATGTCAATAATTGTTGACAATCTTATGGAAATAATAACAATAGAAATATTAAACGAAAATGCTAAAAACATATCCATAAGTTGTGTATATCGATCACCAGGATCAAATATAGAAATATTCACCGATAAAATCATACAACTACTGGAAAAGAGTTTAAATAAAAAAGTTTTCTTGTGCGGAGACTTTAATATCGACCTGGGAAATAAAACGGATTCAAATAACATCAGCACATTTCTAAATTCAATGTATAGTTTAAATCTTTATCCGTTAATATCAAAACCAACAAGAATTACAACTCATAGTGCTACGATAATTGACAACATTTTCACAAATATAACAAATGGGGATATGACAGGTGGTATCTTAACAACTGATTTAAGTGATCATTTACCAGTTTTCACTATCTACAGAAATGATCAAAACATTACAAAAGAAGTTACAATTAAGAAAAAAATAATAAACACATCAAAAAAAGCTATGGATCAATTAAAAGATGATTTACAGAAGCAAAACTGGAAGGACGTGTATATTGATGATGTTAACAGATCATATGATGAATTTATGAACATTTTAGAAGCTCTGTATGAAAAGAATTGTGTGCAAAGAAATCGTAGAAAAAGAAATATTGTTGACCAACCTTGGATGACTAAAGGGTTGAGAAATGCTTGTAAAAAAAAAAATAACTTGTATTTATGTTTCTTAAAAACGAGAACACAACAAGCTGAAGAAAAATATAAAAAATATAAAAATAAATTGGTAATGATTATAAGAAGATGCAAGAAAGAATACTATAGTGATTTATTAAACAAGAGCAATGGTGACACTAAAACAACATGGCGAGTAATAAATGATGTTCTAAAAAGTCATAAAGCAAAAACGAACATTGCAAAATATTTTGTGAAAGATGACAAAGAAATACATGATGAGAATAATATCGTAAATGAATTTAATCAATATTTTGTAAATATTGGATCAAGCCTTGCAGCTAAAATACCAAAAGTAGATAATAAGGTGTGTCATTCAATTAAAAGTTGCACCAACAGTATTTTTCTTAGTGGAACTAACAAAGAGGAAATTATGAAAATGGTAAAAAATCTCTCAGACAAGAGATCAAAAGACTGGGTGGACATGGATATGATGTTCGTAAAGGAAATAATAAGTTATGTTATTGAACCGTTTACATATATATGCAATTTATCTTTTTCAACAGGAATATTTCCAGATAACATGAAAGTAGCAAAGGTAATTCCTCTTTTTAAAAATGGTGATAAATGTGTATTCAATAATTATAGGCCAATATCCTTATTACCACAGTTCTCAAAGATTCTAGAAAAACTATTTGTGTCCAGATTGGATCAATTTATTGATAAACAAAACATTTTAAGTAGCAGTCAATATGGGTTTAGAGAAAAAAACTCTACGTCAATGGCTCTCATGGATTTAATGGAACAAATAACTAATGCTGTCGATCATAAACAGTACTGTGTTAGTGTTTTTGTTGATCTAAAAAAAGCATTTGATACCATTGACCACACCATTCTCCTTGAAAAACTAAATAAATATGGTATTAGAGGACCAGCATTACAGTGGGTATCTAGCTATTTGAAAGACAGGAAACAGTTTGTGCAAATAAATGATGTTAGATCTGACCTCCGTGATATCACTTGTGGAGTTCCTCAGGGTTCTGTGCTTGGACCAAAGTTGTTTATTTTATATGTGAATGACTTGGTAAATGTGTCAGCACTACTTAAATGTGTTCTTTTTGCCGATGACACCACTTTTTTCAGTTCGGGTAATGACATAAAACAGATTTTGGATATGATGAAAACAGAATTTATAAAAATACAAACTTGGTTTAAATTAAACAAATTATCTTTGAATTTAGATAAAACTAACTACATGATTTTCAGTAACAAAAAGGGAATTGTTGATGACGATCCATTTGAAATTGAAGATGTTGTGATCTGTAAAGTGAGTGAAGTGAAGTTTCTGGGTGTTATCATTGATGACAAACTGACATGGAAACATCATGTAAATTCTATTAAAAAAAAACTAGCTAGAGCAATTGCAGTACTATATAAAGTCAGGGATTTTTTAATTGATAAAGCTTTACATATGTTGTATAACACAATCATTGCTCCACATTTAATCTATTGTATTGAGGTTTGGGGAAAAGCATGCAAAACTATTACAAAGCCTGTTTTTATTTTACAAAAGAGAGCTGTAAGAGTAATCACCAGAAAACACTTCACTCACCCTTCAAACACCTTGTTTATTCAACTAAACTTATTGAAATTCCAGGAATTGGTAGAATATAGTATTTTATCAATTATGTATAGGGCTCATAATAACACATTACCTTTAAATATCCAAAGAAATTTTATAAAAAGACAAAGTTATTACAATCTCAAAGGGACAGAGATATTCATCAAACCACAATTCAGAACCAGCTTAAAAGGACGGTCTACCTCAATTCAGGGAATTCGATTGTGGAATGCTCTGGAGAGTGATGTTAAAAATGAAAAATCAATGTATACATTTAAGAAAAAGGTCAAAAAGGACTTGCTCAAAAACTATATATGATGTAATGCGTGTTTGTGTATTACAATTATGTTGTACTTATGATGTACGGTACGTTTGTGAATTACAGTTAGAAAAATTAAGTAGAGTTATTCATTTTATAAAGCAGTTTGTGTATTACAGTTAGAAAAATTAAGTAGAATTATTCATTTTTGTGATGAATTTGTGTATTACAATTAGGAAAATTAAGTAGAATTATTCATTTTGTGAACATCTTGATGTTGTGCCATCTTTTAGTTTGTGTATTTCAATTAGAAAAATTAAGTAGAATTAAGTAGAATTATTCATTTTATGATCTAGTTTGTGTATTACAGTTAGGAAAATCAATAAAAAAAAAAAAAAAAAATAGGAAAATTAAATAAAATTATAAAAAAAATAAAAAAAATAAAAAAATAAAAAAATTAGAATTAGAAAATTAATTAGAATTATCGGTGATGTAGTTTGTGTTTTACAGTTAGAAATATTAAGTAGAATTATTCATTTTGTGATCTAGTTTATGTTTTACAGTCAGGAAAATTAAGTAGAATTATTCATTTTGTGATGTAGTTTGTGTATTACAGTTAGGAAAATAGGTAGAACTATTCATTCTGTGATGTTGCTTGAAAGTTATCATTGGTTGAACAAACTGTGAAATAGGGGCAGATATAATAAGATTTCATCTTCTTTCTGCTCCCTTCATTTTATCCTACTTGTAATCTTGTATCTGATGAAACTGTCTTGTATTGTTCTTTTAAAATGAATGAATAAACATCAAATCAAATCAAATCAAAAGACCTCTTCTGCCAAAGCCTCCTGAATGCAGACAGAGTCCTCCTGTAGAATGGATGAAAGAACTTAATTAAAAAAGGGCAGTATTGTGCGTTTTCCAGGCACATAGTGCCATTTTATAGCATAATCAAGTAACTACTGTATGTTAACTTCAGTTTTATATATGTATATACACACACACATATACATATACAATATATATACACACATACATACAAAACCTACAAATGTAATGTCCAGAAAAGCTTTCCACAAGTCCACTCAGAGAATGAGCACCAAGAACACAAAAAACAGTCCCTCTGATACATTGGTCAAGTTGAGAAACATAAATTCCCTCCTTCTCTAATGTAACAGGATCTTTTAGAAGGGGCTCCATAATAGTTTCATAGCCAATTTTTTTTAACATAATTTGCTTTATAATAATAATAATATAATAATAATAATCATTTTATTTAAAAGCGCCTTTCATGACACCCAAGGACAAAGGAGAGCCAAGTGAATTGATGTCAGCTGTGACCTTAGTTCAGATGGTATATCAGGAAGTACCCAGTACACACAGCAGTGACTTTGTGTTTTTTTTTGGAAGTTCCAAGTGGATTACAAACTTCAAAGTCATCCACATAAAGAATAAGGGAAATATTAAAGTCTTCAGTAGCAAAAAGTTTGTTTAGCTTGAAATAGTTTCCATCATGAGAAGATGCCAGCTGTGAAGTGTTTGAATGTTTAGTCATTTTGTTAACAGTCTCTTCTTTACTCAACAAAAGCTGTAAGGATTGAAGAATGGGCACATACTGAAAGGTGCAGTTATTTTCTTGGTCCAAAACATACTCTACTGGTTCAACAACACAAAAGTTTTCCTTGAAATATTTCTGCCTTTTAAATTTTGAGGAAAAGAGACCATCAGGACCAAGGGCTGCACCTAAAAGATTATAGTTACACAGTTTTTCTGCCAATTCACTAACAACAGATTGATCAACAGTGCAGTTATTCTGAATGAGAACATCTCTTATTGACTTTGGAATATTCTGAATTGATGAGGTGCATATAAAATGGAGCTGTTCCACCAAGTAATCAATACATCTGCCAGAAACATTATACAGTAAATGCTTTCAAGTTTTAACAAGAGCACACCTACATTTTTTTAAAGTTTCATCTGAAGTTTCCCTTTGGCTGCCCAACTTATAGGTGTCATCTATGTCCTGATGAGAAGTGTCCCCTTTGATGCAGTCTCGTATTTGCAGAGTTTACACTGCCATCCCATCAGCTGCCACCTAAAAAGTGGATGAGAAATTGTGTCTCACTATATGAAATGCTCAGACACCCGGAGCAGCCAGGTAAAGTGTGTGTGGTGGGAGGGAGGAGAATTGGTGGTAGTTGCAGGCAGGGTGGCACTGCCAGACATAAAGATATTTAGCCATTACAAACAACTCCAAGTTTCATTTTAAGGAAGTAATTGATCTATATACAGACACTCTGATATTATAGTCCTTCTAAACTGTCAACCTCCAATGTGCTCATTCCTTGTTAACCTCTAAGCACAGGATGCTCACAGGTATGTGTGCTTTCAAGTGAAGGTTTCAGGTGCATATCAGAAAACACCTACCGGTAATCAATTTCTTGGGAGCTTTTTTTTTTAGCTGCTTAAAGCATTATTTGACACCTCATTGCTACAAAGATCATTGTTAATACAAAACGTGTGTCCATTTTAATGAAAGGACATGCAACAGAGCTGGGCTCTGAACTCAGTACTCTCACCTCAGTGCAGCAGGTTATTACAAGCCCCCTGTGCAGCACATAAGAGCTGGCCTGTATTTGTCAGGCTCTGGCCAGTCGTCCCCACAGTAGCCCTCACACACACTCAGGCAGAGCAAACACACACGTCAACCGTCAGGTTAATATGAGAGGCGATTCATCCCGCCATTTTTTCAGCGTGACTAAATTTTCTCTCTTCATGCCAAGGATTAGCAACCCCCCTCCCCCCATAGAAATAAAATAAACAGAGGGCAGAGCAACTCATTTCCTTCAATACCTCAATAAAACTACAATGTTCATTGCAGTCTCCCACTGCGCTGAAGGCTTGACTATGAGATTTGATTCGGGTACGAGAGTTTTGAGCTCAAGCCAAGTGTTTTAGAATTAAATAGCAAGCACATGCTAAACGCCATTTTTAACACACAACCATGATCGATTTAGAAATCCTAGCCCCTTTCTGTGAAAGCAGAGAGGCTCATTCTCACAATAACTAGAAAGGGGCAAGGAAGTTGCTCTGATCTACTCAGGTATGCCAGACAACCATTGGGAAGTACCCTGATGCATGCTCAATAATCCTTTGGGATTGGGAAGTAGTTCATACTAAAGCCATGAACTAAACTGAGCTGTATAAACCCTGAAGTTACTTTCCTTCATTTAATAAACAAGAGGTCCAAGCTGAGCACCGTGGTTTAAGAAGCCGTTTTCACATTCCACCGAGGGCACAGCTGAGAGCCCGTTTTGTTTTTCCATGAATTAGCTTAATAAGTTCTCAAATATGCTACTTCTCCATCTAATAGCTTCAGCAGTATACACAAGATGAACGAAAACAGCAAAGAAGAGTGAGGGGACAAATAGTTTTACTGTTAGCCTCTGAACACGTCATGAGTGCTGCTGAAACAAGATATGAACTAATCGTGACTATGTCTAGCCTCTGAACACGTCATGAGTGCTGCTGAAACAAGATATGAACTAATCGTGACTATGTCCACTCTTTTAATTCATCCTTATAACATCACTTTTGCTGGCGCAGTCGCCTCGCAGACAAAATACAACTATACAATACAATACAACTTTATTTATAAAGCAC
This sequence comes from Garcialebias charrua, assembly GCA_038048925.1. NCBI lineage: Eukaryota > Metazoa > Chordata > Actinopteri > Cyprinodontiformes > Rivulidae > Garcialebias > Garcialebias charrua. The sequence goes on from JBBPBX010050603.1 coordinate 13,744, forward strand.
TTTAAAACAACACCGTTGGCCAAAGTGCTGTACACTAACACAAACAAGCATAAAACTATAAACTCAACAAATACCATAAAAGTGATGAACTACCAGATCAAAACAGCAAACAGTAAAAACTATAGAACAAATAACTTAAAAACAGTAAAACCAACATTTCAAGCTGTGTTAAAAGCCAAAGAGAAAAAATGTGTCTTCAGAGCAGATTTAAAAACAGGAAGTGAGTCAGTTTGTCTGACGTGCAAAGGCAGCTCGTTCCACAGTTTAGGGGCAGCGACTGAGAACGCTCGGTCACCTCTCAGCCTCCTGTTGGACTTTGGGACGACCAACAGCAGCTGATCTGCTGACCTCAGAGAGCGTGAGGGAATGTACGGCTGGAGAAGGTCGGACAGATACTG
>JBBPBX010050603.1:14157-24909 GCA_038048925.1 Garcialebias charrua
GCAAATTCAGCTGTGTGTTTTAATGACATTTCAACTTTATTGCACCTGAACACACAGCTTCTTCCACCTGCTGCGTCTTACAGCATCACAGTTACTGTTAGCTAAGATGCTACGTAGCTCCTCTCAAGCTCCTAACATGTATATATGTTTATGATCATCAACCCCCCGGTCAACAACTGTCGCAGAGTTCTGAAACGTCTGCTGTTGCTTCTTAAAGCTGGCCCTGCAGTGACATGTGACTGCAGGCAGCAGAGCTAATGAGATCTCAGATGGATTTTCAGATTATCTTTAGCGAGCTTGTTTTACATGCTGGCAGACACATACAGTACTGTCCAGTCAAAATGCACAGTTCACCAGATCAGATTCTAAACTAACAACGATCTCTTGACTTCCTGTTGGAAAAGCTCACAGCTGATCAATGTAGACATTTTTCATTTTGGCTGTTGTAAGTTTTGAATGTAATATGAGCAAATGCTGAGCATTGTCTGGACTTTAAACCACTTTAATTCATTCAAACATTTAATGCAGGCAGTGTTTGAGCATATTCAGCACGCTGTACAAAACAAAAAGTGTGTTTTCAGAAAACTGATAACCTTTCAACCACCCACCTTTCTGAGGCAGTGCATACGAGAGCGGAAGTGTTGTCCCCGGTTTGGACGGGCTGTTCTGATGGTCATATCTGCAGCCGGATGAAGACCAAACGATGTGAAGATGAAGCTCTGAGGAATCTCACAAATGGCAGTTGTAGCTGAAGACAGACAGGTGTGTGCAGTCAGACGGTGTTACACACTCCTGTGTGGGGATTAGGAGACAGGAGGGGGGAGGTGGATTTATCTGTCTATCAGCTGAAGGAAATCCCTCCATGATGCCATGAAAAGCCTGTTTCTGTGAGAAGAGGGGTTCACGCTCGTAAGTGCTGTGGATTTATTATCACCCACTCACTATAAACATACAGCCCCTTTCCAAAAAATTAGAATATCATTGAAAAGTTGTTTAACCTCCATAATTCCATTCAAAAGTCAAAGTCAAAAAGTCAAAGTCAACTTTATTGTCAAAACGGCAATATGTACATGACATACACAGGATTGAAATGGCATTTCTCTCTGTCCCTCGGTGCAACAGTAAACACTTAAACACTAAAACACTGAAACATTTAATAAACATAAGCATAAAATGAAATAATAAAAGTGTAATACTGTCCTGAGTTTTTGCATAGTAGTTTTTGCATAGTAGTAGTATGAAAGTATGAAAAGTTACACCAACACTAAAACACTAAACATTTAATAAACATAAGCATAAAATGAAATAATAAAAGTGTAATACTGTCCTGAGTTTTTGCATAGTAGTTTTTGCATAGTAGTAGTATGAAAGTATGAAAAGTTACACCAACACTAAAACACTAAACATTTAATAAACATAAGCATAAAATGAAATAATAAAAGTGTAATACTGTCCTGAGTTTTTTGCATAGTAGTATAAAAGTGTAAAAAGTATATCTATAAAATAAAATGAAAGTTCTGGCATTGACATTTGTAATAGAGTGACAAAGCAGCATATGAAGTTTATGTACACAGTATATGTATGAGGTAGTTGATATTGGTATAGAGGTAAAGTGGCATATGCAATAAGGCTAGTAAAAAAATATATATATATATATCAGCAGTAGTGTAGATATAAAAAGTAGTGTAAATGTAAACAGTAGTAATAAATGTAAACAGTAGTATTGAATGAAAACAGTAGTAATAAATGTAAACAGTGAATGTAAACAGTAGTATGACTATAGGCAGTAATGTAATACAAACATTAGTGCAAATATAAGAAGTAGTGCAAACTGAATGAGCACATGACCGTGAGTTGAGTGAATAACCCGTTTTGATGACACAGAGTCCAGTGTTAAAATCTTTGTGTTGTGTGGTAATGTGTGAGAAAGTTTTTAGTGTTAATGCAGTACAAGTGGGAGGGGAGGCAGAGCAGGTAGAGAGTTAAGCATCCTGACTGCCTGATGAACAGAGCTGTCTCTCAGTCTGCTGGTTCGAGCCTGGAGACTTCTCAGTCTCCTCCCTGATGGCAGCAGTCTGAAGCAGCTGTGTAGTGGGTGTGTGGGATCACCTGCCATGCAGAGGGCTTTCCGAGTGAGGCGGTTGCTGTGTAAGTCCTGTAGTGAGGGGAAGGAGGTGCCGACGATCTTCTCAGCTGCTCTCACGATGCGCTGGAGGCTCTTGCGGCAGGATGCAGTACATGCACCAAACCACACAGTGATGCAGCTGGTCAGGACACTTTCTATGGCACCTCTGTAGAAGGTGCACATGATGGGGGTTGAAGCTCCAGCCCTTTTCAGCTTGCGGAGAAAGTAGAGACGCTGGTGAGCCTTCTTGGCCAGTGATGCAGTGTTCCTGCTCCAGGACAGGTCCTCTGAGACGTGCACTCCCAGGAACTTGGTGCTGTCTACTCTCTCCACTGCGGTGCTGTTGATGGTCAGAGGGGCATGTTGGGCATCCCTCTTCCTGAAGTCCACAACAATCTCCTTTGTCTTCTCCACGTTGAGAGTGAGATTGTTGTGTCCGCACCACAAGGCCAGGCGGCTCACCTCGTTCCTGTAGTCCGTCTCATCGTTGTTGCTGATGAGACCCACCACTGTTGTGTCGTCCGCAAACTTGATGAAGTGGTTGGAGCTGTACGATGGTGTGCAGTCGTGTGTTAGCAGGGTGAATAGAAGGGGGCTCAGCACACATCCTTGTGGGGCTCCTGTATTCAATGTGATGGTGCTGGATGTGTTATTCCCGACCCGTACTGCCTGTGGTCTCCCGGTCAGGAAGTCTAGCAGCCAGTTACACATTGAGGTGTTCAGCCCCAGACTGTCCAGTTTAAGGATGAGCTGTTGGGGGATGATGGTGTTGAATGCCGAGCTGAAGTCGATGAACAGCATTCTGACATAGGAGTCTTTCGTGTCCAGATGTGTGAGAGCTGTGTGGAGGGCAGAGGAGATGGCATCGTCGGTTGAGCGATTAGGCCGATATGCAAATTGGAAGGGATCCAGGGAGGCAGGGAGGACAGATGTGATGCTTTTCATGACTAGCCGTTCGAAGCACTTCATCAGGATGGGGGTGAGTGCTACTGGACGATAGTCATTGAGGCAGGAGGGCGTTGCCTTCTTTGGGACAGGGATGATGGTGGTGGCTTTGAAACAGGTGGGGACGATGGCCTGACTCGGTGAGATGTTAAAGATGTCCGTGAAGACTGCTGCAAGTTCTCCTGCACAGTCCTTCAGCACACGACCAGGTATGTTGTCGGGACCAGAGGCTTTCCGCGCGTTGATCTTCATGAATGATCGCCTCTTGCTGTCTGAGGACAACGCCAGCACCTGGTCATCAGGAGAGGGGGTGAAAAAAGTTAATCTTTAATAGATGACAGATTCAGGGCCCACAATTTAAACAATTTCAAGTATTTATTTTTATATAAGTTGGGCTTCCAGCTCATGAAACCCACGAAAACCGGAATTTAAAAAATAATGCCACACTGTAGGAGGCGGTGAAGAGACGACACAAGAGACGGGATGTAGATCTTCACTTTTAATCAACTCCTACTAAACTGGCGGGAAGCACCCAACACCGCCTTATATACCCAATACCACATCCGGTCCTCAGGACCTTTCACAATAAAACATCCTGTAATGCCTTCGGTCCACTGGGTGTGAGTAGAGCCCCCTAGTGGTCCACCACACACGCCCCCCCAGAACACCCAGTAAGGTCCATCACTAGTCCCGCATTTTAGGTTTGATCAAACGACCAGAACGGCTGAACCTGGGCCCTGCAGAACCAGTCTGATGAAGCGGAGGGCTACGAGGAGGGTCTGCAGAAGATTCGGGCTCCAATGGACGTTGAGAGTCTCTGGAAGAAGGACCGCAGTCCGTTAGCAATGTGGATGGAGGTCTGCCCCTGCGAGGAGCCTGGGCCGTAACAACCTGATCATCTGACACAACATGAGCTGGTTTAAGCCTATCGATACAGACAGTCTCAGTACGACCCCCTAAATCTAAAAGGAAGTGTTTCGGACCTGGTTGAAGAACCCGAAACGGTCCATCATACAAAGGCTGTAGTGGTGTCCTGTGTGCATTGTGTTTGACAAAAACAAATTTAGAGGACTCCAGACTCTTAGGGACAAACGACTGCGGTAAACAATGGTGTACCGGGCCGGGGACACGAAAAGGGGCCTCCTGAGGTGAAAAATGTAGCAACGGTGGGGCGAATTGTGGTGAGGGTACCTCAGGTAAAAACTCACCGGGGACGCGCACAGGTTGACCGTAAACCAGTTCAGCCGGGGAAGAGCTCAGGTCCTCTTTGGTTGCGGTACGTAACCCCAACAAAACCCAGGGAAGACGGTCAATCCAGTTGTCACCGGTCAATGCAGCGCGAAGTGCGGCTTTCAATGACCTGTGAAACCGTTCACACAAACCATTAGCTTGGGGGTTGTAAGCGGTGGTCCTGTGAACGTTAGTCCCCAGACCCTTGGCCATGGTAGACCAAAGTTCAGAAACAAACTGCGGGCCCCTGTCCGATGTAATGTCTGAAGGGGGGCCAAAACGCGCCACCCAGGTAGACAAAAATGCCCGGGCCACCACTGCAGATGTCGTGGATGTCAGAGGAACCACCTCAGGCCACCTGGTGGTCCGGTCTATTATAGTCAGCAGATGAGTAAAACCTTGTGACGGAGGCAGAGGGCCTACCAGGTCTACGTGCACATGATCAAACCGCCGACCTGGGATGGAGAAGGGTTCCAAAGGTGCTTTGGTGTGCCTGTTAACCTTAGCACGCTGGCATGGGACACACGCTTCTGTCCACTCCTTAACCGCTTTACGCAGACCGGGTCAAACAAACTTTGCACTGACCAGTTTCACCGAGGCTCTAACACCTGGGTGAGAAAGGGAATGTAACCCCAAAATTACACCACACGCGGCTCCGCCCCGCTCCGGTCCGCAGGTCGCAGCTGAGCGAGTCCAAAGCCCACTGCCTCCGCTCCGCTCAGGTCCGCCTGGATGCGCCGCTCCGAGACACGTGCGAGATCGCGCGATAAATCAAGTGATAAATAAGTAAGTCAGAACAAAACAATTCATTCGGTGGAAGAAGGAGAACAACTGTAGAGAGACTGCTGCCTTGATCTTCTCTCGTAAATGAGCTACATGGTTTGAGCAACAGGAAGTGATGTTTACATTTCAGAATAAAATACTTTTTTATTTATTTATTTCTTGTATTGCGTTTGTAGGCGTAGTCATAGTCATAAATATAATAGTTTAGTCATAGAATAGTCATAAATGATAGTTTGACAGCATTTTTGTACAAATAAATCCGTATAGAGCTAGGATTAGTCCGCCCGTGGTGATTTTATTTTGTAAATACGGAAGTTGTGCTCGTTCCTTTTCCTGTTGGTGCGACGTAATCTTCAAAAGTTGACTCCGGCACAGCTCCGGCGTCCGGCAGAAATAGAAAAATTTCTAATTTTGACGGACTGCCGTCCGCTCGCCGCTGCTCGCCGCCGCCGTGCGGAGCCAGTGTAAACTCTGTCATTGATTATAAAGGGTGCGTATTTGCTGCGGAGGTCGGACCGGAGCGGGGCGGAGCCGTAACGCGTGTGGTGTAATTTTGGGGTAAGGAGTCAAAACGCGGCGTCGCCATGAAACTGGAACCAGAGGGCGGGGCCTGCCAGTAGAAACATCACAGAGCAGGAGAGGACCGCCGTCATTCACCTGCCGTTCCTCCAACTCGAGGCCTGTGGGCCCGGACTGGAGCTCGAGTATTTCTGCGTCGCCACGTTGGTCCGCAGCCATAGCAGAAAAATCGATGCCAACGTATACGGGAGAGATCAGCACCCGAGAGAGACAGTCAGCTACCACGTTGGATTTTCCAGCCACATGCTGAATGTCTGTAGTAAATTCAGACACCGCTGCGAGGTGGCGTTGCTGGCGAGCAGACCAGGGGTCAGAAATTTTTGACATCGCAAACACCAAGGGTTTGTGGTCAACATATGCAGTGAACCGGCGGCCCTCCAGGAAAAACCTGAAATGGCGTGTGGCCAGGTAAAGCGCCAGCAACTCTCTGTCAAAAACACTGTATTTCAGCTCGTTGTCCCGCAGCGTACGGCTGAAAAATGCAAGCGGCTGCCAAACCCCGGAAACCTGCTGTTCTAACACAGCCCCCACCGCAACATCAGATGCGTCGGTTGTTAAAGCTATTTGCGCCGCTGGGGATGGATGGGCCAAAAGGGCAGCAGTGGCCAGTGCAGCTTTAGCATCACCAAATGCCTGTAGGCGTTCTGGTGTCCAGTCAACACTGTCGTTGGGCTTTTTCTTTTTCAGCGCTCCATAGAGCGGACGCAGCAGCTGTGCTGCCCTGGGGAGGAAACGGTTATAGAAGTTAACCATTCCCAAAAATTCTTGTAGCGCTTTAACAGACTGGGGCTGTGGGAAATCTGACACCGCCTGCACCTTGTTTGGTAATGGGACAGCACCACTTGCAGAAATGCGGTGGCCCAAAAAGTCAATGACTGGCAGTCCAAACTGGCATTTCGCTGTATTTACAATCAGGCCATGTGCTGCCAGGCGCTGAAAAACCTCACGGAGGTGGGACATGTGCTGCTCAGCCGAGCTGCTAGCCACCAGGACGTCATCCAGGTACACAAATACGAAGGACAGACCCCTTAGGACTGAATCCATCAACCGCTGAAATGTTTGTGCTGCACCTTTAAGACCAAAAGGCATGCGCAAAAACTCAAACAGGCCGAAAGGCGTGATAACAGCGGTCTTAGGGACATCCTCCACATGCACAGGAACCTGGTGGTACCCCCGTACTAAATCTACTTTAGAAAAAATGGAGGTCCCAGCCAGGTGCACTGAAAAATCCTGGATGTGGGGGATGGGATAACGATCGTTCTCTGTGATGTTATTAAGGCGGCGGAAATCCCCACATGGACGCCATTTGCCGTCTGCTTTGGGCACCATGTGCAGGGGGGAGGCCCACGGACTGTTTGAGCGCTGCACGATGCCTAAACGCTCCATGTTAGCAAACTCTTCCTGTGCTATTGCTAGCTTAGTAGCATCGAGGCGGCGTGCACGTGCGAACACCGGGGGGCCCGTTGTGGGAATATAATGTTCGACCCCATGTTTTGTGTTTGTGTTTGCAAAATCAGGAACAGTCAGCGAGGGGAATTCAGACAATAAACGCTGAAACACATTACCCGAAGCTAAAAAGTTAGCATGCATTAAAGGCCCAGCTCCTCGCGTCTCACAAGGCAGTGACGAAAAAGACACAGCGTCGATCAAACGCCTGTTAGCTACATCAACAAGGAGCCCGTGAGCACAAAGAAAATCAGCCCCTAAAATAGGGACTGAGCTAGCAGCTACCACAAAGTTCCACTGGAAGTCCCGTTCATGGAAACACACAGTCACCAACCTTTCGCCAAACGTCTTGATGGGATAGCCGTTAGCCGCGGTTAGCTGCGGCCCGCAGCCTTCTGCCAACCTGTCGGAGCCAGTCGGGGGAACGAGGCTCTTCTGCGAACCAGAGTCCACCAGGAACCGCCTCCCCGACCTCGAGTCTTCAATGAAAAGCAGCCTTTCCTTGTCGCCAACGGCCGCGACTGCTAGCGGCCGCTGGCGTTCTCGTTTCCCTGCGGCTTGAAGCTGCACGGTGGGACGCATCGTCGTGCTTTGGCGCCAAAACGCTGGTGGTAGAAACAAAAGGCGGCTCCTGTCCGCCTGCGGGTAGCGACGCCTGCTACCACCGATGGCTCGTCCGGCGCTGAGGGCGTTGCTTGAAGCTGAGGTGCTGCTGGAGATCCGGGGACCGCCGCCTGGACCGCGAAAGTCCTCGCAGCCAGCAGGATGCGGTCGGCTTCGCGGGCCAGCGAGCGGTAATCCTTCTGCTGCAGAAACGAGGAGTTGGCCAGGGCGGTGCGCACTGGAGCCGGGAGCCGGCGGAGGAAGAGGTGAAGGAAGAGAAACTCACAGTCTGCTGATCCCCTCAAAGACAACATGCCTTCCATGAGCTCAAGAGCTGTGCCATCGCCCAAATCGGAGAGGGAAAAAAGTTTCTCAGCGCGCTCCGCGTCTGAGAGTGTATAACGCTGCAGAAGGAGCTGTTTGAGGGCGTCGTACTTTCCTTGCACAGGAGGGTCTTGGAGCAGGCTCATTACCCGCTGGGTGGACAATGGGTCCAGTGAAGCGACCACATGGTGGTATTTGGTGTCGTCTGCAGATATCCCGCGAAGAGCAAACTGTGATTCGATGTGGGCGAACCACGACTGAGGTGCGTGCAGCCAGAAGTCCGGGATTTTAACGGCCACCGCAAAAGCGAGTGGGGCCGCCGGTGGAGGTTCCACAACCGCGGACAGCTGAAGAGAGCTGGCTGAAGCGTCAGGTGTCGACATATTCAATTCACGAAGGTCACCAGTGTAGGAGGCGGTGAAGAGACGACACAAGAGACGGGATGTAGATCTTCACTTTTAATCAACTCCTACTAAACTGGCGGGAAGCACCCAACACCGCCTTATATACCCAATACCACATCCGGTCCTCAGGACCTTTCACAATAAAACATCCTGTAATTCCTTCGGTCCACTGGGTGTGAGTAGAGCCCCCTAGTGGTCCACCACAACACACACATTTCTGCTGCATCGGCTTTGTGAAGCCTTTGCTGTCCAAGGCTATACACTTATTAATGGTACCTTGTCAGCAGAATGTCTCCTTGTAGCAAACAGCTCCCTTTAATATATGAAATGTTTCGGTTGAATATCAGAGCTCCCAAATTGCGTCCGTTTAGAGCGTCATCTTGAGCACCCCCCTGGAATGACTTTTTTTTATTTTATTTTTTTTTTATAAAAGAAACAAGTACAAAAAAAAACTTACAATGTCAAACATGGCTCGAGACTTAAGGCATGCATAGCACAAAAGAGAATAAAGGCACATAAACAAAAACAAAAATGTGTTTTGGGCAGCTTACAACAGAAATTTGTTACAGATTGTTTTAGTTTTTAAAGCTTTGGCATTAGTACAGTACTTTAAAGTAGCTAAGTAAGAGGAAATATAATTAGAAAACACTATAAATCTAGGTTTTAGCAAAACATTGTTTGATTTTATTTGGAAAAAAAAGGTTCATCTAATCCGAAAAAATGTTATGATAAATAAGCTGTGCTCTAGTGGGTTTAATGTATTAGACTTACAGACTCTAAACTCCTCCTTTAAAATTAAATGGATCAAAAGATATCTCTTAAATCCAAACTCTTTGTGGAACTTCATTTCAACACATGTATTTGAAGCATTGGGTGGTCTATCTTTTATTTTAAGGTGTAATTACAACATTGACAAAATTCCGATCAAACTCTCCAATTTCCACAAACAGCTGTTTTTGTGCTGGACTCTGGTTCACAAACACAATTTCTCTCCCTGGAATGACATTCCTCAGCTAAAAGTTGCATGAAATGACATCATTTCCTTTTGCTGACAAGATCTCAAGCACTCAGAGGTATATCTACCCTTGTCTACCCTATGTCTACCCTTTCTTGGACAGCCTTTGCTGTCCAGATGCACTGATTGACCTTGTCTTCCAACTTAAAACTCAAAGTGACATAAAGTAAAATCATCATAATCACAAAATATAAAAGTGTTAGAAGTTATTTTTAATTAATTTAGTACTTCTATGTTCAATTGTTTCAGTGTATTTGATCAAAAAGTACATTTCTGCTCTGTGTTGAACAGCTGTGTGACATCCCTTTGATGAACTTCTGCACTTCTCTTCTCTACAGTTTAACTTTAAATACAATTACATTTTAGATAAACAATCAATGCTGTGTGGATTGTTTATTTAACAGTATTTAAATTTACATTGTTTATTTAAGGAGAGAGATTGGGAGTAACAGTTGATGATGTGTGAGTGTGATTACAGCCTGGCACATGTCATGACAAAGTTTACTGAACTTGAACTACTGTAGCCCTATTTCACAGGTTTTCACTTGTCGCCGGTGGGCGTGGTCCCTAATATCCATGATCATTTTCTAAATTCCTGCATAGATATGGGCGGCTGTGGCTGAGTGCTTAGAGCAGTCGTCCTCCAATGCAAGAGTTGGGGGGGTTCAAATCCACCAGCAGTCACATGCCGAAGTGTCCCTGGGTATACACTGAACCCCCTCATTGCCTCCAATGCAGGGGCGGCCGGCCAATAGGGGGCGCTAATAGACCTTCTGGACCATTTTACATTGAAGACTTTAAATTTTTTTAATAAAAATGAAATAATAAAATAAAAATATTTTGAAATATATGCATATATGTTTTTAGCTGTGTAGGATAAATATTTTATGAGTAATGATGAGTTATATTGTTTGTTTCAAAAAATGTTTTCTGATTGGTGACGTATTTCCTGTTTTGGGGGTGTTCTGATCTTATCCATAGACAGTCGTTATAAATGGCGCATGCACAGTTATTCCACGACGTTACAAAACAATGGGAAGATGCTGGGCGCAGTTTTCACCGCCCTGAACAGTCCAACGTGAGCTCCACCTACCGATCGCGTGTTTCCGGACGTTTATTTATTTATTTTTTGTCTGGAAAATTAGCCGTGCGGTCAGTGACTCAAGCAGGCTGGCTCAGGTAAGTTTTAAATAATTGAAACCCCTTTATCTAATGTCAATTTGCATTTCTGACTGATATACCTATCAATTTTTAGATGGCTCTGTTTGTGAAAAAAGCCTTCAGCTGACTGCTTATTC
>JBBPBX010050604.1:5136-18056 GCA_038048925.1 Garcialebias charrua
CAATTAAACAAAAAAAGGGGGTGATTGGGGAGGTTAAAGTGGCACTCTCATCTATGTCTATTGTTGCTTTGAGCAAACACCTGAGCTGCTAAGATGGAAGACATTATTTGAGCTTGGACCGTGTTGAACAGGCATGTGCGTCACGCTGCTGATTGCACCAGCTCGCTGTGAATACTCTGTTGATCATAATTACTGAGGGTTGGAGAAAAATGACCCCCGCCTGAGGCAGATGGGAGGGATCCACACACCCTCTATCTCCCATGCTCATAACAGTTCCAAATGAATAACAAACTTTAAAAAATGCTGTCAAATGAAACTGAGCTCCTTTGTAAGCAGGGAATAATTACAACCATCTATCAGATGATGTCATAGTCTGACTTATTAAAAAAAGTGTTCTAAATTTGTAATACATTTGTGTTAACATCTTCAAATTGACTGACACCTCTGTGAGAATGCTCTAAAATAGTTTTGTAGCGTAATTAAAAAAAAAATCTGATGTAACTACATAATGCTAAATTCTTTAATGTGAACGTTTCACAATAAGCGAGGATGACTAAAGAGAATAAACAGAATAAAGAAGATGAAGAGGTTCACAGATCTGTCTAAAACATGGGAGCAATTTGTTTAAAATTATTTAAAACCTGTTTAAATTCATGAATAATTTGTTGACTGCATATCACTTGCTGCTTTGCTAATTAAAACTTTAAACCAAGGTTTGGTTCCTCCATGGTCCTCAGTCAGAAAAAGGTGTATTGGGTTGGTTGGTTGGATGGATGCATGCATGGATGGATGGATGGACGGACGGACGGTCAACCAGTCAGTCATTAGGTACTTACATACATACTGCATGCATACTAAAGAAGTCCGCACCTTAAACGATCCCAAGCACCTTCTGGCTGGATGTTCTTAGTTTTTATTCTAAAGAATTCCTTCAGGTTCTTTGACGTCACTCAGTCGGTTCCTGCTTTGGTTCGGTCACCGTACGGTGGTTCTTTACATCCCCTCCTCCTCTCTGAGTTTACTGATTTGCCCTTAAATGAAAGTTGAACCATTTTCTTTCAGTTTGTTCCTGTACAGGTAGTCCCCGACTTACGAGCGAGTTCCGTTCCTGCGAGTTGCTCGTAACACGAAAATTCGTAAGTTGGAACACGAAGCACATGTTCTCGTAAGTCCGGATTTTCGCTCGTAAGTTGGAACATTTATGCTAGCGCTACTACGAACACTCGTTTTTCATCAAAAACGTTCATATTAGTTCATAAACATGGTCGGAAACGTGTTTCCAAACGGTTAGCTAACACACTTTCATCTAAAAACACAAAAAAGTGCTGTATTTTTTACAAATTTACTGCTCGTTTCGCCAGCTCGTAAGTCCGGACGCTCGTAGGTCAGAGCGCTCGTAAGTCGGGGACTACCTGTATTCGCCTCAATGTGAAGACTATTTTTCTTGGCGACTTAAATATCCACGTGGACAATTCTTCTTCACCTCTGGCAACAGATTTTAAGTCTCTTCTGGACTCTCTTAATCTCACTCAACATGTTGACGCCCCTACGCACAGCAGGGGGCATACTCTGGATTTGGTGATTACAGACACTGTACTCATCAATAACTTATCTGTATATGACCTGGGTGTCTCAGATCACAGGGTCATCTCCCTGGAAGTGCCTTCATCTTCGCCTGCTTCAAACCCAAAACGACCCATCCAGTTCCGTGACCTTAAAAACATTTCCCTTGATGTTCTGTCTGCCGATCTTCACACCCTGACCGCTGTCAATCATTCTTCTGCAGATGACTCTGTGGATTACTACAACCAATCTCTTCGGGAGCTCCTGGACCTACACGCCCCCTTGAAGACAAGACTGGTGTCTTTCTCCCGTTCAGCCCCTTGGTACACTGATGAGCTGCGCAAGATGAAGGCAACTGGCCGTGCTATTGAAAGACGTGTAAAATCATCTGGTCTGTCTGTGCATAAGCAGGCATATAAAGAACATCAGAAAGCATACGCCTATTCTCTTAAAGAAGCACGCTCCAAATATTATTCTAACATCATCAACACCTGCCCTGGAAACTCTAAACAGCTCTTCTCCACAATCACTCGTCTGCTTAATCCCATTAAGCAAACTCTTGAGGACTCTGCTCAAAAATGTGACCTGTTTCTTTCATCTTTTAAAACCAAAGTTGACACTATCAGATCTCAGCTCCACAACCTCCCCGTTCTCAGTGTGCCACCCACCCGTCTGCATTCTGGGACCCTAAACAGCTTTGACGAAGTTGTTCAGAGTGAGGTGGAGGCCATCATCAAGAAAATGAAGCCTTCATCCTGTGCCCTGGATCCTTTCCCCTCGTCTCTCATAAAAACCAATCATTCTGCAATAGGCCCACTTATCACTCAAATAATAAATCAGTCTCTACAATCTGGTCATGTTCCACTGCCTCTAAAAACCGCCATCATTAGGCCTCTTCTGAAAAAATCTAATTTGGATCCCAACATTTTTTCTAATTACCGCCCAATTTCACACCTCCCTTTTCTGTCTAAAGTGCTGGAAAAAGCAGTTGCTGCTCAGCTGCAGGACCACCTACAACAACACTCTCTGTATGAGAAGTTCCAGTCTGGATTCAGGGCAGCTCACAGTACAGAGACTGCATTGCTGAGGGTTACCAATGATGTCCTCTTGGCTGCTGACACTGGCTCTCCCTCCATCCTTGTCCTCCTTGACCTCACTGCAGCCTTCGACACTGTGGACCATAGTATCCTCCTCCACCGTCTTCATGTGGAGGTCGGTCTCTGCGACACAGTCCTGGACTGGTTCAAATCTTTCCTCTCCAATAGGCTGGAATGTGTTAGTCTTGGCAACGCCACGTCCCAGACAGTTTGTGTCTCCTGTGGTGTCCCTCAGGGGTCAGTTCTGGGGCCCCTGCTGTTTTCCCTTTACATGCTGCCTTTAGGTCAAATTATTAATCAGTTCAACATTTCTTTTCACTGTTATGCCGACGATACACAGCTTTACATCAGGACTGGAGCATCCTCATCTTCCACCTTGTCATCTCCATCTTCACTCACTGCCCTCTCTGCCTGCCTGGAGGCAATTAGGGCATGGATGAATCAGAACTTTCTTCAATTAAACTGCTCCAAGACTGAGGCCATACTGATTGGCACCCCTCACCAGGTACAAACATCTCCTATAACAACACTTTCCTTTTCTGGACAAGACATCCCCCTCTCCACCTCTGTTACTAATCTTGGAATAAAAATGGACTCCAATCTTACATTTGAAAATCACATTAAGCATTTGTTTAAAACTTGCTTCTTCCATCTTCGAAACATCTCCAGACTTCGCCCATCCCTAACTTTTTCCGATGCTGAGAAGCTGGTCCATGCTTTTGTCTCCTCCAGGCTCGACTACTGCAACTCCCTGTTTATTGGAATCCCTGGCAAAAACCTTCAGAAACTTCAATATATTCAAAACAGTTGTCAATGAATGGGGACATTTTATTGTTGAATCCAGACTGATCAATTCTTCATTGGGAACACACTTTAAAAAAATAATAATAATATACAAAAATAGAATACATATTAAGTTTATGACATTTTAAATCATAAAGCAGAAAGGCATAATAGGTAGGCTTTGATTAAATTAATAGATGCAGAGCTTAGACAGATCTACACAGAGTCTCTCGCTCAGGCCTGCGCGTGCACAGCACCTGTGAGAAGACACCGTAGTCTAAATAAAGTGGATAAAACGCACGCAAATACACATGTATAAAGCCCCCAAAATCACGTACACTTGCTTCCCGATACATGAAGGAAGGCACAGTCTCACGGTCTCACACTCAAACGACCAGACTGCTAGACAGAGGTGGATTGAAGAGAGATTCAATTGATTCAACCAATTATGGTAAGAAGTTTAGTTTTTCTTTAAGCAAAAGTTATAATTGCTGTAATCTGTTATGGAGAATATTTAAACTCCTTTTATAGTAATTTCTATATAAATCAGAATGTGCTAAGCATTGGTTTCCTAGTGGGGAAATGATTTAAGCTCTTTTTAAGTAGAAAAATGTTATCTCTTTGATGGTTGTGGGTTTTGATGCAAATTTGATTCAAGCTTGTTGGTGGTCTTTTTGTGCTGATTGCTGTGAGTTGCTGAAGAAAAAGTGTTTAAGCTCCTTGTTGGCAAAGAAAGGAACATGCATACCTGTTTCAAACAAATTAGAAAGTTTCTGGGTTGTGAGAAAGTGTTGATTCATTGGATTGAGAGGAAACAGTGTTTTTCATGAAAAGAAACTGCAGGTTTCACTCACTCACACACCAGATAAAAAGTGATCTTCAGGAGAGTGAAAGTAGCAGGCTTATTTCCTCATAGGGAGCTAGCTGAACACCTAGTATCTGACTTTTTGTATGCCTTGCATGCATCTTATAGTAACTTATCTTTGTGTGGTAATTCTCTGACGGCTCTGTGGTTGTTAAAGTTTGCAGTGACCCACTGAGCACAGGCCAGCACCTCCACACACAAACTCCACAGACAGAGAAAAACAAGCTCTTATCAGAGCAAGTCTGCTCATTTTCGCAGCTGCAGAGGAGTGAAGCTGTAGATGAGTTTTGGAGTATTTTAAATGAGTGAATCTATCATATAAAACCGATTTAGATAGAAGCCTTTTTATTTTTATTCTTTTATTACGCTTAAAGCCTGTGAGAAGTGATGTGATATATGTTTTCTTTTATGATTCACGGTAAACCAAAGAGGTTCTCCACTGCTGGGTATTGAAAAATGGTTTTAAATATTACATAGCACGTTAAAAGAGTGTTTTTTCCACAGTTTGGGTAAATGTAAGTAAAAGTTGAGAGATCTGGGTGAAAGTTTAAACCTGTCTGACCAGACTCTCGTGTGAAGGGAGGGTGAGAGCGAAGGAGAGACATTATGTCATTGTTCAGTGAGGGCTGAGAGGAGGTAAAAAGTTACCTCATCATTAACCAATGAGTACTAACAAAATGATGTAATCCTCCGATGGGGGGAGCAGAAAAAGCCCAGTTTCCTTATAAAAGATGAAAGTCTGAGAAGAAAAATTGCTGAGTTTTTGGACCCCTGAAGAATTCTTGTGGATTATAACTGAACTCTCTGGAGCTGAAAAGAAGAAGATTGGATTATCTGAAAAAGGGTTTTTCTTTTTGCGCAACAAGGAATGCTTTTTTGCCTCTCAGCCCGGATATTTCCAACTTCTTCACAATTTGGACTGGCTTCAGAGATGGAATAATTTTCCTATTCTTTTGGAAATCCCTTGTGGTACTTTCTGACAAGAAAAAGGTAGGATAATTTTCCCAGTTCGATCCACATCTAAATTTATATTAAGAGTAAATTATTAATAACAGTAAAAAAGCCTCCTTTTATACAAGAAGATTAAATAATCGGTTGAAACCAACAAAGCGGAGATCTTCTCGCTGAAAGCGGACTGGTTTATCAGCTTGTTTGAGCTAAAAGGAGCACGGAGTTCTTGTTGTCCTCCCTGCTGCTGCAAAAGGGCCTTTGAAAGCTCAACGGAGCTGTGAATGGATGTTTTTACATTTTTATCGGAGTAACTGATTTTTCCTGGATATAATTATTTTTATTTTTTACAAGATTTTTTTTGTTTTATAACAATTCTGTGGAGTAAACCTCAATTAATGGATTGAACCAATTTTTTTTCCCTTCTGAATGAATTAGGGATATTTTCCTTTCTGTTCATAACAGATTAGGAAAAGTTTAAAGAGAGGTTTTGTGCGTCGAGAGATCAGACTGCAGCAAGCTGAATGTTTGGAAAACAATCTTTGATGGATTAAAGCTGATTTTGCTGAAGGGATCCTGAAGATTGGAAAGTCAGTTATTGTTTTCGGGTCACCCGGTCTGACCACGGAGTGAGACCTACCAGCTGGAAGCTGACTGACCTTGGATATTCGGCCAGGAGAACACGATGTTCTAATTTTAGCCTCAGGCCTGCTTTGAAGGCCTTGTTCATCAGCATCGCAGAACAACTGAATGGATTACAATATCTTTGAATGGATAACACTTTTGAGGAATAATTGATTTTGACTGGGAGGATTACCAGATTTTTTAGCCCTGAACAGTTTTGATGGATTACAACTGGGATTTTTAACACGACAGAATTACCTGGAGTTTTTCTGTGGAATTACAACGAAGACTTATTCAGTCTGCTGGAAGTGCGGGCTTTCCTGACTGGATTATAGCAGGATTAAATGAAGGTTTCTTTGGTGGGATTACAAAACAAGTCTTTCCTAAAGTGGATGATTACAAAACAAGTTTTTCCTGAAGGATTAAAAACACAAGCTTTTCCTATGCGGGATTAAACAAAGATTTGTCCAGTCTGCTGGAGTGCAGACTTCTGATTGGAGCACAACAGCGTTACCTGGAGGGTTTTTCTGTAGAAAAATAACAAGATTTCCCTGGTTGAATCATAACAAGGTTTCCTGAACAAAAGTAGAATACTTAATGTGGAGTGCTCATTGGATTACAACTCAAATTTAATTAAGGATTGAAAATATCTTAGAGCCCGGTGTGTGGAAGACATCTTTTGGTGAGCTGTGAATCATTTTATCTCTTAAATGCAAATCATGTAACCTGATTGAATCTTTTCTGTAGTAAGTAGTGCTTATGCTGTTAAATCCCCTGCAATTAAATATTAAAGAATATAAAACGTACAAATTTGGATTTTTCATTCGACTCACCTTGATATTAAATGATGGGAAACTTGGTTCAAAGATAACAACAAGATTATTGGAGGTTTTAAATGGTTGTGTTAGCCAAAAAGAGTAAAACAATATCCTGGAACCTTATTTTCCTAGGTTCTAAAACTAACCAGACGGATAACAATAACTATCTACAAAGAGGTAAAGGCTGTCGTGAATGCATGTTTCTCCGTGAGATACGATCTGACTCCATTCTGCTAAGTCGGGCTATCGGCGGGGTGAAACGAGGATATGACATTGCAAATCGGAGACAGTGAACAGTCTGGGTGAATTTACCTCGTCTCAGCCTTAATTCTAACTAATCTTGAGACATATCGGGTAATACTCGTGTGCAAGGATAAAAGTTAAACAACCCGTTACTGGAGAGGCTGGAGTGAGGACTTGTCGCAAGATCCTGCGGCTAACCTCACTCACGTAGAATTAACACAGTGCAACAAGGATCTTGTTGAGAGTTCGTAAATTTGAACATATTACGCCCATTCTCCATAACCTTCATTGGCTTCCTGTCGCCTACAGAATTCAGTACAAAACTGCTCTCATTACACATCAATGCTTACACGGAACTTCACCAGATTATCTGAAGGATATTCTTATTCCATACTCATCCACCCGCTCGCTGCGGTCACAGAACAGCAATCTCCTTCACATTCCGAGAACCAAATTAAGGACCATGGGAGACCGGGCTTTCAGTGTGGCTGCCCCCCGCCTGTGGAACTCTCTTCCTGACTGTCTAAGAGCCCCACAGTCTGTGGTTGACTTTAAGAGCGACTTGAAGACCTTTCTTTTCGACCAAGCATACTCTACCTCCTCATGATTCTACTTTTGATCTTAGCTGATATTGTTATTGATTTTAATTGTTTTATTATTTGTTTTATTGACATTTAATTCTGTTGCTCCTTGTAGCACTTTGAGATTTTCATTAATGAAAAGTGCGTTATAAATTGAATTCATTATAATGTTTCTCTGAAACTTGAAGAGTCTTTAATGTCTTCTGGCTCTAAAATGTCTCATATCACTGAGATTTAATGTGAAGATTTTATTTCTATGAATTAAATCACAGTACTATAAAAACAAGTTGCTTGCACCTCCTGAGCTGTCTCTAATATACAGCTGACAAAAATCACAGATGAATACAACAGTCTTTCGTTACTTTGCGGTTCATTTTTCACAGATTCGCTACATCGCGGTTTTTCAAAGTAAGATTGGATGTGCACAACTGGCTGATTGATGGATGAGCCATGAGATGTTTATTTAAGATAACTTATTTTAAATTATTTTGCACCACGTGTGCAGCCCACAAGTGCAGGGGGAAGCTCCCTCCTGCAGCTGATCAGCTGATCTCCTTATCTGCCACACACATTTCTGCTGCTGCAGCTTCATGAAGGGTTAATCCTGTGCTGTCCATGTGCACCGATCGACTTTTGTCTTCCAACCTAAAATTAAAAGTATGTCACATTGTAAAATTGTCATAATCACAAAATATAAAAGTGTTAATATAAAAACATTTTTTTATTATTTTAGAATTCGATGTTCAGTTGTTTCAGTGTAATTGATCAAGAAGTATATTTCTGTGTGACCTCCTTCTGATGTCCTGCTTCTCCACAATTTAAATTTGAATACCGTGTAACATTTTTAGTAAACTATCCGTGCTGTATGGATTGTTTATTTAAAATACTATTACAGTATTTAAATTTAAATATTTTATTTAAGGATGGAGCTCGGTAGTAACAGGTGATGAGTGTGATTACAGACTGGCACGTCATGACAAAGTTTACTGAGCTTGAACTTGGACTACTGTATCCCTACTTCACAGTTTTTCACTTATCATGGGCGGGCGTGGTCCCAAACACCCGCAATAAACGAGGGACTACTTTATTTTTTAAATGTTAATATTTATCTGTGTGTTTCTGTTTAACATCAACAGGGGCTCAAACCGATGGACCACAACGGGCTGTCAGATCCATACGTCAAACTGCACCTTCTGCCCGGCGCCAGCAAGGTGTGTACCACCAGATCTAGTTTATTTTCACTTGTCAAGTCTGCATCCTCCACCATGACAGGTGGGCGATCATGTAGTTGTCTCTGCATTTGTCTGTTAGCAAAAAATCTCATGAACCAGTGGACAGATGTTAATGAAACTCAAATTAATCACTAGATGAACATCTTCAACTGATTCAAAATGACTATAACTTGGTCAGTTTTAGATCATGAGCAGTAACTGACACTGATCACTGGTGTAGATTTTTTTTTTTGTCATCCAGGACACGAGTAAAAAAAAAAAAAGCTGCTGTTTTTTGTATTCTCTTGTTGGTGTTTACACTTCCCATAAAGAAAGCTCTCACACTTTAAAACTGGTGTGTTAAAGTTCAAACCTAAACATCTTGAGAGAACGACTCCAGCTTAAAGCTTGCAACTCCACGTTCTTTAGTTTTAATCTGAGAACAAGAACATGTTCCCAGCAACTCTGGAAATCATAGAAGAAAACTGGAAAATGACTCACATATTCCAGAAAGGAAAAACTCAAGGAATTTAAAAACTGATCTGGTGAATAATGGATGATCTTTGTGAGATCTTCACATATTCATGTATTAATGGTGGTATTCTAGTCTGGTATTCTACAGTGAACACAGTACGAGTACCCTTACTCACTGGACATGGTGTTCTTTAGTATCTGATGTTCTACAATATAATTATTTATTAGGAATGATTGCTGTATGCACGTAACATAGGCTGTTGTACACTTCCTGTCTGAATGTGCCTGCTCGCCACCTAAGACTCAAGTTCTGAGCATTTTGTGTGACTGAACTATCTCCTGGGATTTTTACATTTACTCAGGGACAACTTGGGGAAATTTGGGAGGACTGAGACTGATCCCCAACATATTCTGAGGCCCTGTACACACATAGCCGGATATCAGTAAAACCGAATAGTTTATCATGCAGTTTGGCCTTTCATCCACATGTGAACTCCGGTTGATGTAATTATAAACGAATAATAAAAAAAACTCCAACCAAAGTGGAGATGTGAGAATTCTCCGCTTTCGGGTTAGCGTGTGGACTTTCAGAACCGGAGATTTGCGTATTTCTGCGTGCTGACGTCACATAATGCTCTAAAAAAAAAAAGTGCTAAAATGTCAACATACCTGCTCTGACATGATTCCCAGTCGACATTTTCCTGCATTTTATTAACTTTGTACTCTAACACGGTATTTAATAGTAGTTCAACCTCGCGGTCTATCCACACAAACGGGAAAAAAATGAAATAACAACAGGAAGTTGTGGTTGCTTTGAAGGGTTGTGATTGGCTGATACAATATACGTTTCACCTTTGCACTACACTGCCACCTATGGGTTCGGCATATTCTTTACAACGCTCTGTGGTGAAAATCAACGGGGACATGTAGACGAACATTTTAAATATCCGAACATGTATGTACGGAGATATTTTATTTGCGCAGATATTCGTTTTTCAAACACCAGAGTGTAACAAATCATGCAACATGTTTGTACTGCCAACAAACCCTGTACTGCCTCCTGCTGACTGCAGACAAGCACATACTTGTTTATCTAATGGCAACAAAGTCCATGCTCAATAATCCAGGTATACAATCCAACAATTTTCAGTCAGGTCATCTGGACAGTTTCTTTTTTTTGGTGCTGAAATGTTTCACCTTCCATCCAGAAGACTTCATCAGTCAAGGAAACACACAACACAAAACTGATTCTTCACCCAACAGTCTACTCCAAAGTGGAACAAGCCAGTTATGTTGGTGCTAAGATGGTCTCTTTGGCACGCCCCCCTCCTCCGATGACGGCCCTCTCCCTTGTCGACAGTCAAATCAAACTGGTTCAAAACCAACAAAGTCCATGCTCAATTATCCAGGTATACAATCCAAGCATTCTGGATGGAAGGTGAAACATTACAGCACAGAAAAAAAAATGTCCAGATGACCCGACGGAAAATTGTTGGATTGTATACCTGGATTATTGAGCATGGACTTTGTTGGTTTTGAACCAGTTTGACTTGACTGTTGACGAGGAAGAGGGTCAGCACCGGAGGATGGGGACGTGCCAAAGAGACCATCTTAGCACCAACATAACTTGTTTGTTCCACTTTGGAGTAAGCTGTTGGGTGAAGAATCAGTTTTGCGTTGCGTGTTTTCTTGACTGATGAAGTCTTCTGGATGACAGGTGAAACGTTTCAGTGCAAAAAAAAAAAAACTGTCCAGATGACCTGACTGAAAATTGTTGGTTTATCTAAAGTCGTGTACTCGTTCAGGTTCTAATAACCCAGATGTTATATTATAGTTATTTTTCAAACTCAAAGTATTTGGATGAAGCCACCTCTGCTGACATCACTAGTCGCTCATGAACAAATCCACTTTGTGTCTTCTGAACATGACCTCAGGACAGAAGATGAAATATTAGTTTGTAGCCCAGCTGGGGTCGGCGCTGTGTTCTAAATAGTTAAGTAAAATGTAAAAGTGTTCTGAAAGCTCACATAAATGTCCTTGTACCAGATCACCGTTGTTGCTTTTAACAGAAAAAAAAAGTTGTATTACATGTAAACTGTTTCCCATGACGATCTTAGAACAAAGCACATATACTGTAGTTGGGTTTAATGTGAAAAGTTTCATCTTTGAGTCTCTGGTTCTTTTCCAACTGAGTTCTCCAACTCGTTTGCATCTGGCAGCAGTCCGTGACGATTGTTTAATACTTTCACTGAAGTCCTCGTTGATCCTGAAGATGATTACACTCCAGAAAAGCAGCTAATGAAATGCCAGAGATGTCTGATGATCCGTCTGACTCACGTCTTCCTTTTCTTTTGGATCTTTTCAGTCTCAATTGATTTGAGCTTCACAAATATTCTCTGCTGAACACTCACCTTGACCTAAGCCTGCTTTACATATCTTATGTAGGAAATCAGATAAATGGGTAAAGAGTTAAGAGGTATGCCATGGTTAGCCCATCAAATGATGTAAAACACAATCTACAGAGCAGATTGTATTATTCTAGGGAGGACAAAGAAGAGACAAGTTTTAAAACTGAAATTATGTAGTGACATTTTGAAGCTTCCAGCGGTTGTGGAATTGGCTGGTGAGTTTGTCACCAAGGCTTCCTAGAAAAATAACATCCACATAAATAAAGGTTTGATGTATCAGCTGAAAAAATTGTCATTTTCAAAATAAATGATAAAGTGTTATAAGATAAAGGAAGCATTAGGAAGATCACATCTTTTATTTAGCAGGATCTCCAGATGGTGTTCTTATGGACTCGTTTATATGTGAACCTTAACTACAGCAAACATCAGCCTCTCCATTTATTTTGCACTGCAGCATGTTCTCATTCACTCGTTCATCTATGTATACACATATATACAGGTCCATCATGAACGTAGTACTCCCTACCACCTTGTGCATATTGTTTTTTTTTCAAAATGTGTGTATTCTGCTTCTTTTTTTATTATTTCATGTGTTTTTTAATATCTACTGTATGTCCATCTATCTGTCTGTCTGTCTGTCTGTCTGTCTGTCTGTCGGTCCGTCCGTCTATCTATCTATCTATCTATCTATCTATCTATCTATCTATCTATCTATCTATCTATCTATCTATCTATCTATCTATCTATCTATCTATCTATCTATCTATCTATCTATCTATCTATCTATCTATCTATCTATCTATCTATCTATCTATCTATCTATCTATCTATCTATCTATCTATCTATCTATCTATCTATCTATCTATCTATCTATCTATCTATCTATCTATCTATCTATCTATCTATCTATCTATCTATCTATCTATCTATCTATCTATCTATCTATCTATCTATCTATCTATCTATCTATCTATCTATCTATCTATCTATCTATCTATCTATCTATCTATCTATCTATCTATCTATCTATCTATCTATCTCTATCTATCTATCTATCTATCTATCTATCTATCTATCTATCTATCTATCTATCTATCTATCTATCTATCTATCTATCTATCTATCTATCTATCTATCTATCTATCTATCTATCTATCTATCTATCTATCTATCTATCTATCTATCTATCTATCTATCTATCTATCTATCTATCTATCTATCTATCTATCTATCTATCTATCTATCTATCTATCTATCTATCTATCTATCTATCTATCTATCTATCTATCTATCTATCTATCATC
>JBBPBX010050605.1:0-24909 GCA_038048925.1 Garcialebias charrua
TCTCCTGAACTTTTATCAGATGTTCTCCTGAACTTTTATCAGATGTTCTCCTGAACTTTTATCAGATGTTCTCCTGAACTTTTATCAGATGTTCTCCTGAACTTTTATCAATGTTCTCCTGAACTTTTATCAGATGTTCTCCTGAACTTTTATCAGATGTTCTCCTGAACTTTTATCAATGTTCTCCTGAACTTTTATCAATGTTCTCCTGAACTTTTATCAATGTTCTCCTGAACTTTTATCAATGTTCTCCTGAACTTTTATCAGATGTTCTCCTGAACTTTTATCAGATGTTCTCCTGAACTTTTATCAGATGTTCTCCTGAACTTTTATCAATGTTCTCCTGAACTTTTATCAGATGTTCTCCTGAACTTTTATCAGATGTTCTCCTGAACTTTTATCAATGTTCTCCTGAACTTTTATCAAATGTTCTCCTGAACTTTTATCAGATGTTCTCCTGAACTTTTATCAGATGTTCTCCTGAACTTTTATCAGATGTTCTCCTGAACTTTTATCAGATGTTCTCCTGAACTTTTATCAATGTTCTCCTGAACTTTTATCAAAGGTTCTCCTGAACTTTTATCAAATGTTCTCCTGAACTTTTATCAGATGTTCTCCTGAACTTTTATCAATGTTCTCCTGAACTTTTATCAAATGTTCTCCTGAACTTTTATCAAAGGTTCTCCTGAACTTTTATCAAAGGTTCTCCTGAACTTTTATCAATGTTCTCCTGATCTTTTATCAATGATTCTCCTGAACTTTTATCAATGATTCTCCTGAACTTTTATCAATGATTCTCCTGAACTTTTATCAAAGGTTCTCCTGATCTTTTATCAGATGTTCTCCTGAACTTTTATCAGATGTTCTCCTGAACTTTTATCAGATGTTCTCCTGAACTTTTATCAATGTTCTCCTGAACTTTTATCAAATGTTCTCCTGAACTTTTATCAGATGTTCTCCTGAACTTTTATCAATGATTCTCCTGAACTTTTATCAGATGTTCTCCTGAACTTTTATCAGATGTTCTCCTGAACTTTTATCAAGGATTCTCCTGAACTTTTATCAAATGTTCTCCTGAACCTTTATCAGATGTTCTCCTGAACTTTTGTCAAAGGTTCTCCTGAACTTTTATCAATCAATCAATCACCTTACCAGGTAGAGCCCGTTGAGATTGAGATCTCTTTTACAAGGGAGACCTGGTCAAGTGGTCAGCATCACACGTCACATGGTAATTGACAATAAGCATTTGCATTTATCAAAAAAGAAAATAAAGAAAACTACAATTAGAATAAATAGATGTTGACAGTTCAAAACCAACAGGATAATACAGACTTCTATATGCATTATATATACACCGTATATATATCCATCCACCATCCATCCATCCATCCATCCATCCATATATATAAAAACAGACAGACATCGGTTGAGTAGATACAGTTAAAAGTCAACAATGACATGTATATTGGATAAGTAATGTTTAGAAACATCTGCAATGGTCACGTTTCTTGATGACATTTTCTAATACGGTTGACATGAAGGATCTAAGAGAGATGAGTGTTAGTTTCAGATCTGTCTGTAAGTTGTTCCAGGTTGAGGGGACTGCAGGTAAACACACACTTCAGCTGTTTCTGTAGGTAAACAAACACACTTCAGCTGTTTCTGTAGGTAAACAAACACACTTCAGCTGTTTCTGTAGGTAAACAAACACACTTCAGCTGTTTCTGTAGGTAAACAAACACACTTCAGCTGTTTCTGTAGGTAAACAAACACACTTCAGCTGTTTCTGTAGGTAAACAAACACACTTCAGCTGTTTCTGTAGGTAAACAAACACACTTCAGCTGTTTCTGTAGGTAAACAAACACACTTCAGCTGTTTCTGTAGGTAAACAAACACACTTTAGCTGTTTCTGTAGGTAAACAAACACACTTCAGCTGTTTCTGTAGGTAAACAAACACACTTCAGCTGTTTCTGTAGGTAAACAAACACACTTCAGCTGTTTCTGTAGGTAAACAAACACACTTCAGCTGTTTCTGTAGGTAAACAAACACACTTCAGCTGTTTCTGTAGGTAAACAAACACACTTCAGCTGTTTCTGTAGGTAAACAAACACACTTCAGCTGTTTCTGTAGGTAAACAAACACACTTCAGCTGTTTCTGTAGGTAAACAAACACACTTCAGCTGTTTCTGTAGGTAAACAAACACACTTCAGCTGTTTCTGTAGGTAAACAAACACGCTTCAGTTCTTTCTGTAGGTAAACAAACACACTTTAGCTGTTTCTGTAGGTAAACAAACACACTTCAGCTGTTTCTGTAGGTAAACAAACACACTTCAGCTGTTTCTGTAGGTAAACAAACACACTTCAGCTGTTTCTGTAGGTAAACAAACACACTTCAGCTGTTTCTGTAGGTAAACAAACACACTTCAGCTGTTTCTGTAGGTAAACAAACACACTTCAGCTGTTTCTGTAGGTAAACAAACACACTTCAGCTGTTTCTGTAGGTAAACAAACACACTTCAGCTGTTTCTGTAGGTAAACAAACACACTTCAGCTGTTTCTGTAGGTAAACAAACACACTTCAGCTGTTTCTGTAGGTAAACAAACACACTTTAGCTGTTTCTGTAGGTAAACAAACACACTTCAGCTGTTTCTGTAGGTAAACAAACACACTTCAGCTGTTTCTGTAGGTAAACAAACACACTTCAGCTGTTTCTGTAGGTAAACAAACACACTTCAGCTGTTTCTGTAGGTAAACAAACACACTTTAGCTGTTTCTGTAGGTAAACAAACACACTTCAGCTGTTTCTGTAGGTAAACAAACACACTTCAGCTGTTTCTGTAGGTAAACAAACACACTTCAGCTGTTTCTGTAGGTAAACAAACACACTTCAGCTGTTTCTGTAGGTAAACAAACACACTTCAGCTGTTTCTGTAGGTAAACAAACACACTTCAGCTGTTTCTGTAGGTAAACAAACACACTTTAGCTGTTTCTGTAGGTAAACAAACACACTTCAGTTGTTTCTGTAGGTAAACAAACACACTTCAGCTGTTTCTGTAGGTAAACAAACACACTTCAGCTGTTTCTGTAGGTAAACAAACACACTTCAGCTGTTTCTGTAGGTAAACAAACACACTTCAGCTGTTTCTGTAGGTAAACAAACACACTTCAGCTGTTTCTGTAGGTAAACAAACACACTTCAGCTGTTTCTGTAGGTAAACAAACACACTTCAGCTGTTTCTGTAGGTAAACAAACACACTTCAGCTGTTTCTGTAGGTAAACAAACACACTTCAGCTGTTTCTGTAGGTAAACAAACACACTTCAGCTGTTTCTGTAGGTAAACAAACACACTTCAGCTGTTTCTGTAGGTAAACAAACACACTTCAGCTGTTTCTGTAGGTAAACAAACACACTTCAGCTGTTTCTGTAGGTAAACAAACACACTTCAGCTGTTTCTGTAGGTAAACAAACACACTTCAGCTGTTTCTGTAGGTAAACAAACACACTTCAGCTGTTTCTGTAGGTAAACAAACACGCTTCAGTTTTTTCTGTAGGTAAACAAACACACTTCAGCTGTTTCTGTAGGTAATTAAACACACTTTAGCTGTTTCTGTAGGTAAACAAACACACTTCAGCTGTTTCTGTAGGTAAGAGGCAGTCTCAGAAAGATTAATCCTCATAAAGCAACCGGACCAGACAACATCCCAGGGAAAGTTCTGAAGGAATGTGCGGACCAGCTCTGTGAGGTGCTGGCTGACATCTTCACCACCTCACTTGCACTGGAGTCAGTTCCCACCTGCCTGAAGACCGCGACCATCATCCCAGTCCCAAAGAGCTCCACAGTGACTGGTCTGAATGACTATAGACCGGTGGCCCTCACCCCGATAGTCGCTAAATGTTTTGAGAAACTGGTCATGTCCCACATCAAGGCAACCGTCAACATCAATGAGGACCCTCATCAATACGCATACCGTGAGAACCGATCAACAGAGGACGCCATTTCTTCCGTGGTCCACACTGCTCTCACCCACCTGGATCAGAAAGACTCATACGTGCGTCTGCTCTTTGTGGACTTCACATCTGCCTTCAACACCATGATCCCCCAAACTCTGATAGACAAACTATCTACACTTGGACTAAGCCCCTCTATTTGTAACTGGGTACTAGACTTCTTAACAGACAGACCACAGTCCGTGAAGATCCACAACTTCTCCTCCTCCACCATAACCCTCAGCACTGGCTCTCCTCAGGGATGTGTGCTGAGCCCCCTTCTGTTCACTCTGCTCACATATGATTGTACAGCCACACTTCCAGGCTGTCATATTGTTAAGTTTGCAGATGATACAGCGGTGGTGGGATGCATCACAAACAATGATGAGTCCAGCTACAGACAGGAGGTGGAACACCTGGAGAGCTGGTGCAAAGA
Organism: Garcialebias charrua; assembly: GCA_038048925.1. Taxonomy (NCBI): domain Eukaryota; kingdom Metazoa; phylum Chordata; class Actinopteri; order Cyprinodontiformes; family Rivulidae; genus Garcialebias; species Garcialebias charrua. Next base: position 4,432 of record JBBPBX010050605.1, read on the forward strand.
GAATAATCTTCACATGAATGTGAAGAAGACAAAGGAGATGATTGTGGACTTCAGAAGGAACAAACACACCCATGCCCCACTGAAAATAGGTGGATCTGCAGTGGAAGTGGTCTCCAGCTACAAATACTTGGGTGTACACATGAATGATAACCTCAGCTGGAGCAACAACACCACCAGCCTGATCAAGAAAGGTCATCAGAGACTCTACTTCCTCAGACGGCTGAGACGAGCTGGTCTGAGCAGCCCAGTTCTCACCTCCTTCTACAGGTGTGCAGTGGAGAGCATCCTGTGCTCCAGCATCAACGTGTGGCATGGAGGCTGCACAGTTGAAGAGAGGAAAGCTCTGCAGAGAGTGGTGAAGGCTGCACAGAAGTCTGTTGGAGTCAGTCTCCCCACCATCACAGACATTTACACCTCTAGATGCAGGAAAAGAGCCACCTGTATCATGAAAGACCTCACTCATCCAGCACACTCACTCTTTGCCCCACTCCCCTCAGGACGGAGGTTGAGGAGCATCAAGTGTAGAACCACTAGACTGAGGAACAGCTTCTACCCTGAGGCTGTTAGACTCATGAATAAATAAAAATAAAATTAAAATAAACACTGCAAAATATCACATCATGCTGATGCTGATATGTTTTCTTGTTGCTGTGTTCATCTGTGTTCATCTGTGACCATCTGCTCATACAAACTCATGTTCGTGCTGCTGTTTATTCCCACTATATTAGGCTTAGTGTATTACTAGTTGATGTTTTTCTTAGTTAGTTCTCGATGTTATTACTGTTTTTCTCTTTCATTTGTTGTTGGATGTAACTGGGACCTCGTGTACATAATCTCGTTTTCATCTCATGTACCACATGCGGTGCAAATGACAATAAAGACTCTCTGACTCTCTCTCTGTAAACAAACACACTTCAGCTGTTTCTGTAGGTAAACAAACACACTTCAGCTGTTTCTGTAGGTAAACAAACACACTTCAGCTGTTTCTGTAGGTAAACAAACACACTTCAGCTGTTTCTGTAGGTAAACAAACACACTTCAGCTGTTTCTGTAGGTAAACAAACACACTTCAGCTGTTTCTGTAGGTAAACAAACACACTTCAGCTGTTTCTGTAGGTAAACAAACACACTTCAGCTGTTTCTGTAGGTAAACAAACACACTTCAGCTGTTTCTGTAGGTAAACAAACACACTTCAGCTGTTTCTGTAGGTAAACAAACACACTTCAGCTGTTTCTGTAGGTAAACAAACACACTTCAGCTGTTTCTGTAGGTAAACAAACACACTTCAGCTGTTTCTGTAGGTAAACAAACACACTTCAGCTGTTTCTGTAGGTAAACAAACACACTTCAGCTGTTTCTGTAGGTAAACAAACACACTTTAGCTGTTTCTGTAGGCAAACAAAAAACTTCAGCTGTTTCTGTAGGTAAACAAACAACTTCAGTTGTTTCTGTATCCAAACAAACACACATCAGCTGTTTCTGTAGGTAAACAAACACATTTTAGCTGTTTCTGTAGGTAAACAAACACACTTTGGCTGTTTCTGTAGGTAAACAAACACACTTCGGCTGTTTCTGTAGGTAAACAAACACACTTTAGCTGTTTCTGTTGGTAAACAAACACACTTAAGTTGTTTCTGTATAGGTAAACAAACACGCTTCAGTTGTTTCTGTAGATAATAATAATAATAATAATAAATTCAATTTATACCGCACTTTTCATTAATAAAAATCTCAAAGTGCTTCTGTAGGTAAACAAACACACTTTAGCTGTTTCTTTAGGTAAACAAACACGCTTCAGTTGTTTCTGGTAATAATAATAATAATAATAAATTCAATTTATACCGCACTTTTCATTAATAAAAATCTCAAAGTGCTTCTAGTAAACAAACACACTTTAGCTGTTTCTTTAGGTAAACAAACATGCTTCAGCTGTTTCTGTAGGTAAACAAACACGCTTCAGTTGTTTCTGTAGGTAAACAAATGCAAAGAACTGAATTTTATTGATATTTCTGGTCATTTATAGAATTTAGTTTTGAATTTCCTGATTACTTTCATTAAACTCTGACTCTGTACCTTGAAGTTTATTAGTAAACAAACCAATAAATAAATAAGCCTAATGTTCAGCTGGTCCAGACCTCGCAGTAAAGACCTCGGATCAGAACCTATCTGTGAAATGTTCAGCTCCCTCGTTGCCATGACGGCCGCTCATACCCACCATGACTCATCGTTGAGGAACCGGCCTGCTGAGTCACATTCTCCGTTTGTCACACCTCCTCCTCCCTCCTTCTTGATGGAGACGCCATCGGAGACCAGGGCCGAGCCCACATCACAGACGGGCCGGTTCTGCGCCACAGCAGAGGTCTGGATGCAGGAGGAGACTTTTACATGAAACACACCTGCACGTGTCCATGCTCACCTGGAGATGAACCTCAAAGACACTCGTCCTCCTTAAAGTTGAGAATAATAAAGGACACAGCTCAGGGACACGGAGACCAAATGGACTTTATCTGAACGTTGGTTTGGTTCTGTTTGGTTCTGTTAGCAACAGAAAACAAGTCCTGAAGAAACTTGAGTTTATTAAGGTCATGATTTTTAAACTCACTTTTCACAGTTCAGCCAAACAAGAGGATCAGAACCAGCAGGTCCACCCAGCAGGAAAAACAGGTTGGTTCTTCAGTCCACCCAGCCCGGTTTGTCCGCTGCACCTTGCAGAAGCTGGAAATGTAACTTCCTGTCCGGCAGCTCTGCCTCAGCTGTATGAAACACACCTGTTCACCTGTATGAAACTGACCTGTTCACCTGTATGAAACTGACCTGTTCACCTGTATGAAACAAACCTGTTCACCTGTATGAAACTGACCTGTTCACCTGTATGAAACAGACCTGTTCACCTGTTTGAAACTGACCTGTTCACCTGTATGAAACTGACCTGATCACCTGTATGAAACGGACCTGTTCACCTGTTTGAAACTGACCTGTTCACCTGTTTGAAACTGACCTGTTCACCTGTATGAAACGGACCTGTTCACCTGAATGAAATGGACCTGTTCCCCTGTTTGAAACTGACCTGTTCACCTGTATGGAACTGACCTGTTCACCTGTTTGAAACTGACCTGTTCACCTGTATGAAACTGACCTGTTCACCTGTTTGAAACTGACCTGTTCACCTGTATGAAACGGACCTGTTCACCTGTATGAAACTGACCTGTTTACCTGTATGAAATACACCTGTTCACTTGTATGAAACTGACCTGTTCACCTGTATGAAACGGACCTTTTCACCTGTATGAAATACACCTGTTCACTTGTATGAAACTGACCTGTTCACCTGTATGAAACGGACCTGTTCACCTGTATGAAATACACCTGTTCACTTGTATGAAACTGACCTGTTCACCTGTATGAAACGGGCCTGTTCACCTGTTTGAAACAAACCTGTTCACCTGTATGAAACGGACCTGTTCACCTGTTTGAAACTGACCTGTTCACCTGTATGAAACGGACCGGTTCACCTGTATGAAATACACCTGTTCACCTGTTTGAAACTGACCTGTTCACCTGTATGAAACGGACCTGTTCACCTGTTTGAAACAAACCTGTTCACCTGTATGAAACGGACCTGTTCACCTGTTTGAAACTGACCTGTTCACCTGTATGAAACGGACCGGTTCACCTGTATGAAATACACCTGTTCACCTGTTTGAAACGGGCCTGTTCGAAACACACCTGTTCTCCTGTTTGAAACAAACCTCTTCACCTGTATGAAACGGGCCTGTTCACTTGTATGAAACTGACCTGTTCACCTGTATGAAACGGACCTGTTCACCTGTATGAAATACACCTGTTCACTTGTATGAAACTGACCTGTTCACCTGTATGAAACGGGCCTGTTCACCTGTTTGAAACAAACCTGTTCACCTGTATGAAACGGACCTGTTCACCTGTTTGAAACAAACCTGTTCACCTGTATGAAACGGACCGGTTCACCTGTATGAAATACACCTGTTCACCTGTATGAAACAGACCTGTTCACCTGTATGAAACGGGCCTGTTCGAAACACACCTGTTCTCCTGTTTGAAACAAACCTCTTCACCTGTATGAAATACACCTGTTCACCTGTATGAAACTGACATGTTCACCTGTATGAAACAGACCTGTTCACCTGTATGAAACGGGCCTGTTCACGTGTATGAAACTGACCTGTTCACCTATATGAAACAGACCTGTTCACCTGTTTGAAACTGACCTGTTCACCTGTTTGAAACTGACCTGTTCACCTGTTTGAAACGGACCTGTTTACCTGTATGGAATGGACCTGTTCACCTGTATGAAACTGACCTGTTCACCTGTTTGAAATGGACCTGTTAACCTGTATGAAACGGGCCTGTTCCCCTGTTTGAAACTGACCTGTTCACCTGTATGAAACTGACCTGTTCACCTGTATGAAACTGACCTGTTCACCTGTATGAAATGGACCTGTTCACCTGTTTGAAACTGACCTGTTCACCTGTATGAAATGGACCTGTTCACCTGTATGAAACTGACCTGTTCACCTGTATGAAACTGACCTGTTCACCTGTATGAAATGGACCTGTTCACCTGTTTGAAACTGACCTGTTCACCTGTATGAAATGGACCTGTTCACCTGTATGAAACTGACCTGTTCACCTGTATTAAACTGACCTGTTCACCTGTATGAAATGGACCTGTTCCCCTGTTTGAAACTGACCTGTTCACCTGTATGAAATGGACCTGTTCACCTGTATGAAACGGACCTGTTCACCTGTTTGAAACTGACCTGTTCACCTGTATGAAATGGACCTGTTCCCCTGTTTGAACCTGACCTGTTCAACTGTTTGAAACTGACCTGTTCACCTGTTTGAAACGGGCCTGTTCACCTGTTTGAAACTGACCTGTTCACCTGTTTGAAACTGACCTGTTCACCTGTTTGAAATGGACCTGTTCACCTGTTTGAAACAGACCTGTTCGAAACTGACCTGTTCACCTGTATGAAACTGACCTGTTCACCTGTTTGAAACGGGCCTTTTTCACCTGTTTGAAACAGACCTGTTCACCTGTTTGAAACTGACCTGTTCACCTGTATGAAACTGACCTGTTCACCTGTTTGAAACGGGCCTGTTCACCTGTTTGAAACTGACCTGTTCACCTGTTTGAAACTGACCTGTTCACCTGTATGAAATGGACCTGTTCACCTGTTTGAAACTGACCTGTTCACCTGTATGAAATGGACCTGTTCACCTGTATGAAACGGGCCTGTTCCCCTGTTTGAAACTGACCTGTTTACCTGTATGAAACTGACCTGTTCACCTGTTTGAAACGGACCTGTTCACATGTATGAAATGGACCTGTTCACCTGTATGAAACTGACCTGTTCACCTGTATGAAATGGACCTGTTCACCTGTATGAAACGGGCCTGTTCCCCTGTTTGAAACTGACCTGTTCACTTGTATGAAACTGACCTGTTCACCTGTTTGAAACTGACCTGTTCACCTGTATGAAACAGACCTGTTCACCTGTTTGAAACGGACCTGTTCACCTGTATGAAACTGACCTGTTCAACTGTTTGAAACTGACCTGTTCACCTGTATGAAACAGACCTGTTCACCTGTTTGAAACAGACCTGTTCACCTGTTTGAAACGGACCTGTTCAACTGTTTGAAACGGGCCTGTTCACCTGTTTGAAACTGACCTGTTCACCTGTTTGAAACTGACCTGTTCACCTGTATGAAATGGACCTGTTCACCTGTATGAAACTGACCTGTTCACCTGTATGAAACTGACCTGTTCACCTGTTTGAAACGGACCTGTTCACCTGTTTGAAACTGACGTTCACCTGTATGAAACGGACCTGTTCACTGAACGCAGCCTCCACTGAACACAGCCTCCACTGAACACAGCCTCCACTGAACACAGCCTCCACTGAACACAGCCTCCACTGAACACAGCCTCCACTGAACACAGCCTCCACTGAACACAGCCTCCACTGAACACAGCCTCCACTGAACACAGCCTCCACTGAACACAGCCTCCACTGAACACAGCCTCCACTGAACACAGCCTCCACTGAACACAGCCTCCACTGAACACAGCCTCCACTGAACACAGCCTCCACTGAACACAGCCTCCACTGAACACAGCCTCCACTGAACACAGCCTCCACTGAACACAGCCTCCACTGAACACAGCCTCCACTGAACACAGCCTCCACTGAACACAGCCTCCACTGAACACAGCCTCCACTGAACACAGCCTCCACTGAACACAGCCTCCACTGAACACAGCCTCCACTGAACACAGCCTCCACTGAACACAGCCTCCACTGAACACAGCCTCCACTGAACACAGCCTCCACTGAACACAGCCTCCACTGAACACAGCCTCCACTGAACACAGCCTCCACTGAACACAGCCTCCACTGAACACAGCCTCCACTGAACACAGCCTCCACTGAACACAGCCTCCACTGAACACAGCCTCCACTGAACACAGCCTCCACTGAACACAGCCTCCACTGAACACAGCCTCCACTGAACACAGCCTCCACTGAACACAGCCTCCACTGAACACAGCCTCCACTGAACACAGCCTCCACTGAACACAGCCTCCACTGAACACAGCCTCCACTGAACACAGCCTCCACTGAACACAGCCTCCACTGAACACAGCCTCCACTGAACACAGCCTCCACTGAACACAGCCTCCACTGAACACAGCCTCCACTGAACACAGCCTCCACTGAACACAGCCTCCACTGAACACAGCCTCCACTGAACACAGCCTCCACTGAACACAGCCTCCACTGAACACAGCCTCCACTGAACACAGCCTCCACTGAACACAGCCTCCACTGAACACAGCCTCCACTGAACACAGCCTCCACTGAACACAGCCTCCACTGAACACAGCCTCCACTGAACACAGCCTCCACTGAACACAGCCTCCACTGAACACAGCCTCCACTGAACACAGCCTCCACTGAACACAGCCTCCACTGAACACAGCCTCCACTGAACACAGCCTCCACTGAACACAGCCTCCACTGAACACAGCCTCCACTGAACACAGCCTCCACTGAACACAGCCTCCACTGAACACAGCCTCCACTGAACACAGCCTCCACTGAACACAGCCTCCACTGAACACAGCCTCCACTGAACACAGCCTCCACTGAACACAGCCTCCACTGAACACAGCCTCCACTGAACACAGCCTCCACTGAACACAGCCTCCACTGAACACAGCCTCCACTGAACACAGCCTCCACTGAACACAGCCTCCACTGAACACAGCCTCCACTGAACACAGCCTCCACTGAACACAGCCTCCACTGAACACAGCCTCCACTGAACACAGCCTCCACTGAACACAGCCTCCACTGAACACAGCCTCCACTGAACACAGCCTCCACTGAACACAGCCTCCACTGAACACAGCCTCCACTGAACACAGCCTCCACTGAACACAGCCTCCACTGAACACAGCCTCCACTGAACACAGCCTCCACTGAACACAGCCTCCACTGAACACAGCCTCCACTGAACACAGCCTCCACTGAACACAGCCTCCACTGAACACAGCCTCCACTGAACACAGCCTCCACTGAACACAGCCTCCACTGAACACAGCCTCCACTGAACACAGCCTCCACTGAACACAGCCTCCACTGAACACAGCCTCCACTGAACACAGCCTCCACTGAACACAGCCTCCACTGAACACAGCCTCCACTGAACACAGCCTCCACTGAACACAGCCTCCACTGAACACAGCCTCCACTGAACACAGCCTCCACTGAACACAGCCTCCACTGAACACAGCCTCCACTGAACACAGCCTCCACTGAACACAGCCTCCACTGAACACAGCCTCCACTGAACACAGCCTCCACTGAACACAGCCTCCACTGAACACAGCCTCCACTGAACACAGCCTCCACTGAACACAGCCTCCACTGAACACAGCCTCCACTGAACACAGCCTCCACTGAACACAGCCTCCACTGAACACAGCCTCCACTGAACACAGCCTCCACTGAACACAGCCTCCACTGAACACAGCCTCCACTGAACACAGCCTCCACTGAACACAGCCTCCACTGAACACAGCCTCCACTGAACACAGCCTCCACTGAACACAGCCTCCACTGAACACAGCCTCCACTGAACACAGCCTCCACTGAACACAGCCTCCACTGAACACAGCCTCCACTGAACACAGCCTCCACTGAACACAGCCTCCACTGAACACAGCCTCCACTGAACACAGCCTCCACTGAACACAGCCTCCACTGAACACAGCCTCCACTGAACACAGCCTCCACTGAACACAGCCTCCACTGAACACAGCCTCCACTGAACACAGCCTCCACTGAACACAGCCTCCACTGAACACAGCCTCCACTGAACACAGCCTCCACTGAACACAGCCTCCACTGAACACAGCCTCCACTGAACACAGCCTCCACTGAACACAGCCTCCACTGAACACAGCCTCCACTGAACACAGCCTCCACTGAACACAGCCTCCACTGAACACAGCCTCCACTGAACACAGCCTCCACTGAACACAGCCTCCACTGAACACAGCCTCCACTGAACACAGCCTCCACTGAACACAGCCTCCACTGAACACAGCCTCCACTGAACACAGCCTCCACTGAACACAGCCTCCACTGAACACAGCCTCCACTGAACACAGCCTCCACTGAACACAGCCTCCACTGAACACAGCCTCCACTGAACACAGCCTCCACTGAACACAGCCTCCACTGAACACAGCCTCCACTGAACACAGCCTCCACTGAACACAGCCTCCACTGAACACAGCCTCCACTGAACACAGCCTCCACTGAACACAGCCTCCACTGAACACAGCCTCCACTGAACACAGCCTCCACTGAACACAGCCTCCACTGAACACAGCCTCCACTGAACACAGCCTCCACTGAACACAGCCTCCACTGAACACAGCCTCCACTGAACACAGCCTCCACTGAACACAGCCTCCACTGAACACAGCCTCCACTGAACACAGCCTCCACTGAACACAGCCTCCACTGAACACAGCCTCCACTGAACACAGCCTCCACTGAACACAGCCTCCACTGAACACAGCCTCCACTGAACACAGCCTCCACTGAACACAGCCTCCACTGAACACAGCCTCCACTGAACACAGCCTCCACTGAACACAGCCTCCACTGAACACAGCCTCCACTGAACACAGCCTCCACTGAACACAGCCTCCACTGAACACAGCCTCCACTGAACACAGCCTCCACTGAACACAGCCTCCACTGAACACAGCCTCCACTGAACACAGCCTCCACTGAACACAGCCTCCACTGAACACAGCCTCCACTGAACACAGCCTCCACTGAACACAGCCTCCACTGAACACAGCCTCCACTGAACACAGCCTCCACTGAACACAGCCTCCACTGAACACAGCCTCCACTGAACACAGCCTCCACTGAACACAGCCTCCACTGAACACAGCCTCCACTGAACACAGCCTCCACTGAACACAGCCTCCACTGAACACAGCCTCCACTGAACACAGCCTCCACTGAACACAGCCTCCACTGAACACAGCCTCCACTGAACACAGCCTCCACTGAACACAGCCTCCACTGAACACAGCCTCCACTGAACACAGCCTCCACTGAACACAGCCTCCACTGAACACAGCCTCCACTGAACACAGCCTCCACTGAACACAGCCTCCACTGAACACAGCCTCCACTGAACACAGCCTCCACTGAACACAGCCTCCACTGAACACAGCCTCCACTGAACACAGCCTCCACTGAACACAGCCTCCACTGAACACAGCCTCCACTGAACACAGCCTCCACTGAACACAGCCTCCACTGAACACAGCCTCCACTGAACACAGCCTCCACTGAACACAGCCTCCACTGAACACAGCCTCCACTGAACACAGCCTCCACTGAACACAGCCTCCACTGAACACAGCCTCCACTGAACACAGCCTCCACTGAACACAGCCTCCACTGAACACAGCCTCCACTGAACACAGCCTCCACTGAACACAGCCTCCACTGAACACAGCCTCCACTGAACACAGCCTCCACTGAACACAGCCTCCACTGAACACAGCCTCCACTGAACACAGCCTCCACTGAACACAGCCTCCACTGAACACAGCCTCCACTGAACACAGCCTCCACTGAACACAGCCTCCACTGAACACAGCCTCCACTGAACACAGCCTTCACTGAACACAGCCTCCACTGAACACAGCCTCCACTGAACGCAGCCTCCACTGAACGCAGCCTCCTGGACCACGGATCAGTCCGGCCCCCTCAGGTGATTCACCTGAGCTGACTCAGAACGTGTAAAACTCGTTCTCAGACGCCGAGCTGAAATCTGGTGTGGTAGTAGCTGAGGGTTGTCACCAGAACACAGGGTCAGTTTGAACCTTTGCTCCAGTCTGCAGCCGGGGAGGTGAGGAGGACCAAGGTGTTTCCAGTCCACAAAAGTGGTTATAAACAAATGTTAACAAATTATAGACCTATTTTTCATTGCTACACAATTTTCTAAAATTCTGGAAAAAATATTCAGAAAAAGGCTGGACTCCTTTCTTAATAAAAACAATATATTAAATGAGCAGCAGTATGTTTTTTTTTCCCATTCAACCTTTCTTTTGTCAGGTTAATCTCATTGAGTCTCGAGGACTCATTTACAAGAGCGACCTGCTACAAACTAAAGAATGATGAGAACAGTAACAGTAGAGTTTCCTTAAACAATAAACAATAGACAAACATAAGAGAGAAATACAGATTTTTTTTAACAAATTAAAACAAAGTAGCAAAGTAGCAAAACATTATTAGGCAGATGTAGAAAATCATAAACAGGAACATGTCTGTATTGGTTTTTGCCAGGATTCCAACAGATTCTTAAAACCATTTACATGTAGAGAGGTCAAGGTCGAGAGCTTCAGATCTTTTTGTAAGATATTCCAGAAAGCAGGAGCGGAGTATGAGAAGGCCCTTTTGCTGTGATGGAGTTTGTGGAACACGTTGCTGCAGCAGTTGATCAGAAACTTGATACAGTGGGTGTGTTCATTGATTTATGTAAGGCATTTGACACTAGCTATTGACCATGAACGGGAAAATGTGAACAATATGGCTTACGGGGGGTTTCACATCAGTGGTTAAAGAGTTATTTGAGTAATATGTTAAAATATGTACAAATTAACAACACAAAGTCACAAATTAAAATCATAAAATGTGGTCTTCCTCAAGGCTCAGTTCTAGGACCTAAATTATTTATACTTTATTTAAATGATATTTTTACAATATTTTGACATTCATAATGTTTGCTGATGACACAAACTTTTTCTTTGCTGGAAAGAATATAGATGAATTAATAAAAATAGTTTAAAAAGTGGTTTGATTATAATAAGCTATCTTTAAATGAAAAAAAAACTAAATTTATGGTATTTTCAGGTAATAAGATTTACAATAATGTAAAGTTACATATAAATGGAGTTGAAATCGACAGAGTTTATGAGACAAAACTTTTAGGTATCATTCTGGATAGCAAACTTAGTTGGAAGCCTCATATTGAATATATTAGAAATAAAATTGCAAAAACTATTAGAATTTTTTAAAAAAATAAAAGATATAATAAATGTTAAAGGTTTGCATATTATATACTGTACTCTTCCTTGATTATGCCCTACTTGTTATATTGCTCAGAAATATGGGGAAATGCAAATAAAACTACTATTGACGTATTAATTTTTTTATGTTTTTTTCTTTCGGCTTCTCCCTTCGTTAGGGGTCACCACAGCGAACTAGTCGCATGAAGACTTGGCAATTGTTTTTACGCCGGATGCCCTTCCTGACACAACCACAGACCACCGGGCTACCACAGCTCTCTGTGTGGAGCAGAGAGCTGATATTTAGGGTTCCCGGGGGAGCAGATGGTGTGGGTTAAGGGCCTTGCTCAAGGGCCCAGAGTGGGGCAGATGAGGGTGGAGACAGGTGTGACCGCTTCACCTGTCCGACCCACATCTTTTTGCTGTTGTCGGTACCGGGGCTTGAACCGGCGATCTTCCGATCACAAGCTCACCTTCTTAACCTCTGCGCCACCACTCCCCATATTGACGTATTAATAAAGTTACAAAAAATAGCAATTAGGCTTATTAATATAGTGGGATATTGTGAACCAACTAATAAACTTTTTATTCAAAATAATACTTTAAAATTTAATGACATTGTTCATATAAAAATACAGTACTGGAAATAATGTATAAAGCACCGTATAAAAGTCTTCCCTCTGGAATTCAGAAATTATTTGAGTTAAGAGAGAGTAAATATAATTTACAAGGTTTGTTAATATTCGAACAAGGTAAAGAGAAAAGTAAAGTAAAATCTAGATGTATTTCAGTTATCAGTGTGAAACTGGAATGAACTGAATGATGTTCTCAAATATTGTGATTTTTTGGTGAGCTTCAAAAGAGCCTTACAATGTAAAATTATAAAAGCTTATGGAGATGTTATGTAGATTTATATATGTATTATGTAACCATGTATGTAGGTAATGTGAGTACTGTATGTATCATATACATGCATATTTAAATACAGTAAATATTTGTATGTACATTATGTATATATGTGGACAGTAGATATATGTCATCATGTAGACTGCTGAGTCTATGAGCAGGGTAGGCAAGTATAAGCCTTGGCTTCAGCCTATTCCTTTTTGGTAAATGATTTACCATTTTATATTGTTTTCCTTTTGTTTGTAATGTTTTTAGTTTACCAAAATAAAGTTGAATTGAGTTGAGAGTTGAGTTGAGGACCAGCAGGAGGTCACCTGGACGCAAACGACTCTGAGATTCATCTGAGCGACCGGTGGGTCGACCAGCAGCTGGGGGGACACGGCACAGTGTGATCTGAGCAAACCAGGACCAAACTGGACACAGCAGAGGTCAAAGGTCACTGAGGAGGCTGCTTGTAGACAAGGTGGTGCCTGGTCCAGAATGTCTCAGTAACTTTAATGTTTTTTTTTTGTTTTTTTTTTTTACCAGAAAACAACGGACAGTTCACAAAAAACAAGTTTCTGTTCTCAAAGTCGTGTGTTTGACCGTGATGTGGACGTGAACCATCACAGAGTGACCTCTTCCTTAACAAACGCAAGAATACATTATTTTTTATCTGTTTTTAAATTTAATTTTATTATTCATTTATATTTTATACTTTATTATTATTTAATAATAATAATTTGTTTATATTTAATTTATTTTAATATTTATTTTTTATTATTATGTTTAATTTTAATTATTTATTTTTATTTGATGCTACACACAATCAGAACTGAATGGTATGTATTACAGTGTTTTTGGTTTATTGTGTTTTGTGACGGTCGCTTCTGCTTTTTGTCTGGTCAACGTAATAAACGTTTGTGACGTGAGAACATCTGGATCTCTACCCATGTCGGTTCTGGGGACTCCTCTAGAAGCTTTGGAGATGGTTGTACAAAGAAGGATTCTTCATCAAATGAAGAGAACATTGCAGACAACCCTCAGCATCCTCATCATCAGACGTCATACATACAGTGTCTTCAGATCTGGACAGATCATTACAGGAGATCCTTCCTGTATGATCTGTTGCAGGACAGATCATTACAGGAGATCCTTCCTGTATGATCTGTTGCAGGACAGATCATTACAGGAGATCTTTCCTGTCCACAGCCACCAGCATCTAGAACAACTCTTTAATGAAACCAGGATGAAGAGTCACAACATTTAATTTACCTCTGGGATTAATAAAGTATTTTTGAACTTGAACTGAATTTACACCTATAAAAATCACTGTTTAGGTTGATGTTCAAATTTTTAGGTACCTGCACAAAGACGAGTCTGCTCATGGATGACAAAATCCATCCAGTTTTTATGAATAATAGTTTTTATGAATAATAGTTTTTATGAATAATAGTTTATATGAATACTGTAATAGTTTTTATGAATAATAGTTTATATGAATAATAGTTTTTATGAATAATAGTTTTTATGAATAATAGTTTATATGAATAATAGTTTTTATGAATAATAGTTTATATGAATACTGTAATAGTTTTTATGAATAATAGTTTATATGAATAATAGTTTTTATGAATAATAGTTTTTATGAATAATAGTTTATATGAATAATAGTTTTTATGAATAATAGTTTTTATAATAATAGTTTTCATGAATAATAGTTTTTATGAACAATAAAGTTATTTTTGTGAAATTAAAATGTGTAATGACTTTGGTCTGAGCTCTGTTCAAGCTGTAGCTGAGTGTTGTCATAATTTGTGCACGTCTTAATGGCCATTTTATAGATTTAATTAGATACTGTTTTAGGAGGTAAAATTATAGAATATATTATTTTACTCTATTATTTATTATTTACTCTTTACTTATTATACAGGTCTCTATTGTAAAATGAGTCCTCGAGACTCAATGAGACTAACCTGTATAAATAAAGGTTGAATTAATTTTATTATATTTCAATAATATATTGAATATGCTGAATACTGTACAGTATAGGAGAGGGGCAGCACGGTGGCTCAGTTGGCAGAGCTGTTGCCTTTCAGCGCAAAGGTTGTCGGTTCAAATCCTGGTCCGAGATGCCTCTGGGTGGAGTTTGCATGTTCTCTCTGTGCTGCATGGGTTTTCTCCAGGTCCTCTGGTTTCCTCCCACAGACCAAAAACATGCATGTTGGACTAATTGGTGTCTTATGTGTCCATGATAGACTGGAGACCTGTCCAGGGTGTCTCTGTGATGGACTGGTCCAGGGTGTCCTCTTGCACAGTGGTTGGACATGGGCACCAGTAAAGAGATGAATGGATGGATGATCAGTTTTAGGGTTTGTTTTGTTCTTGCAGTGCTGAGTGAGATGTTGCGTGTCTCGGCTGCGTGATGACGTTTCGCGCAGGAATGCGTCTGATTTGCAGACTGCTGACCGTGACGTCACGTCACCTCCCATCTCATATAAAAACTCCTGGTCGTCCGCAGTCTTCCTCTTTCTGTTACCTGGGCAGGGTCAGCAGCTTTGGCCGTGAAAACCCTGAAACACCGGTGAGCTGCTGTGGGCTGTGTTCGTGGACTCCAGGCGCGACGTGGGGCCTTCCGTGACGTTTGAATTTAACCGTTAAATCGTTTTACAGTCCGAGTCCCGTCTGTTTGGGCGTTAACGCTTTTAAAGCTTTGATTTGTGTTATGTAACTTGAAGCTAACCTGTGAGATTTTTAAACCACTAAATAATTCAGAAGAAGCTAATGTACGGAATAAGTTGTGTCTCGAGTACTTTATTTAAATTTGATAAGCTGAGGAAGCGACTGGAGGAGAAGCGGGTTAAAAGGAACAAAGGAGGCTGTAAAAAAGCCATCCGAGGGATGCTCCTCTGGCATGTCTCCCCTCTCCTCCCTGGAACAACTGGACGTGTTTCCCAGCGACAGGTGTTCTGGTCCGGACGTTTGGACTCTGGATATTTCGGTCTTTGTAACTTTATCCGACGTGGCCGAGACGGGAACACGTGCCTGGGCTGGCCTGTGGCCGACTGAGGCCTGCTAGCTGCCGCCTGTTAGCCGCCGCCTGTTAGCGGCTAAACTCTGAAAAAATGTCGCCGAAAAACAAGTTTTTAAAGAATTAATCAGTTTATTTAAATAAAGGTCCGGTTTATGTTCTGTAGTGATTTCCCTGGGTGGTTGTGTGCTTAAAGGCGGTGTCGAAATGTCTCGTTAGCATTGTGTAGTTAGCACTGTGTAGTTAGCCCTGAAGGTTACAGTTGGTCGAATGCTAAAGACTTTAATGCGTTTCTTCCACAGAAACTAACAAAATGGGAAAGGAAAAGGTCCACATCAACATCGTGGTCATTGGCCATGTCGACTCCGGGAAGTCCACCTCCACCGGCCACCTGATCTACAAGTGCGGAGGCATCGACAAGAGAACCATCGAGAAGTTCGAGAAGGAGGCGGCCGAGGTTGGTGACTCGACTCGTTTCGCCTTTTTTCTCCGGTTTTGCTAAACGGTTAGTCATCTCCAAGATGGCGGCGCCAGCGTGCCCAACGGGCCGGCGCGAGGGTGTAGCTGGAGCCGTGAGCGCGCATGAGGGGCGGGGCTTCCAGTCTGGAACGGCTAGTGGTGACTGTGCACTCTGAAAGCCGCAGGAGGAAAAACGGACGTCACAAAGTTTTACCTTAATATTTTTAAATATATATAATTTAGATTTTTAAATACCGTTTTTTAAAACGTTTAATAGCTAGATAGATGGCTTTATTACAGACGGAGTCAAATTTACATAAGAGGTAACAAATATGTTATAAAAACGTACAATAGCACAAGTATCTAAAGTACAATACTGTAGCACAAGTATCTAAAGTACAATAGCACAAGTATCTATAAAGTATCAAGTATCTATAAAGTGTTTTAGTGTTTAAATGGTTACTGCTGCACCGAGGGACTGAAACGCAATTTCAATCCTGTGTATGCCCTGTACATATTGCAGTTCTGACAATAAAGTTGACTTTGACTAAAGTACAATAGATTAAGTATCAATAAAGTACAATATTTAAACGACAAATAAATTTATGCATAAACTTTCTTAAAACAGCCATCAAAGTGCTG
Organism: Garcialebias charrua; assembly: GCA_038048925.1. Lineage (NCBI taxonomy): Eukaryota > Metazoa > Chordata > Actinopteri > Cyprinodontiformes > Rivulidae > Garcialebias > Garcialebias charrua. The sequence goes on from JBBPBX010050605.1 coordinate 21,101, forward strand.
ACGCGGTTTTCAATAAAAAAAAATAGTAATAATAGTAGTTTACATAAAATGTGTTTAACGTTAATTTTAAATACTGTTACATTTTATTCCTCACATTTTCAGCAGTTCAATTGTAAAGCTGTTTTTAAGATCATATTCTAACGTTACATATTTCTGTATGGTCTGATGTACATTTCATTAAGGATTGTTGATGGTTTTACAGATGGGCAAAGGCTCCTTCAAGTACGCCTGGGTGTTGGACAAACTGAAGGCAGAGCGCGAGCGTGGTATCACCATCGACATCGCTCTGTGGAAGTTCGAGACCAGCAAGTACTACGTGACCATCATTGATGCTCCTGGACACAGGGACTTCATCAAGAACATGATCACTGGTACCTCCCAGGTAATGGATCTCCACAAACACAAACTTCTTGCAGTGTGTGTGTGTTTGGTCTAACTCGGCTCCGCCCCTTCAGGCCGACTGCGCTGTGCTGATCGTTGCTGCCGGTGTCGGTGAGTTTGAGGCCGGTATCTCCAAGAACGGCCAGACCCGTGAGCACGCCCTGCTGGCCTTCACCCTGGGAGTCAAGCAGCTCATCGTTGGCGTCAACAAGATGGACTCCACTGAGCCCCCTTACAGCCAGAAACGATTCGAGGAAATCCAAAAGGAAGTGAGCACCTACATCAAGAAGATCGGCTACAACCCCGCCGCCGTGGCCTTCGTCCCCATCTCTGGTTGGCACGGAGACAACATGCTGGAGGCCAGCGACAAGGTGAGTGTTTTATTTGGCTGAAAGACGGCGTTCCTGCTCTGAAGGTGCTAAAACGATTTCTTTCCTTGCTTCCAGATGAGCTGGTTCAAGGGATGGAAGGTTGAGCGCAAGGACGGTAACGCCTCTGGAACCACGCTGCTGGAGGCTCTCGATGCCATCCTGCCCCCGTCCCGTCCCACAGACAAGCCCCTCCGTCTGCCCCTGCAGGACGTCTACAAAATCGGCGGTAAGTGCAGGGGGTGATGGATCACCAGAGTCTTGTGTATTGTTCTGGACTTACACTGGACCTGTCGTAGGTATTGGAACAGTTCCCGTCGGTCGTGTTGAGACCGGTGTCCTGAAGCCCGGCATGGTGGTGACCTTCGCTCCCCCCAACCTGACCACTGAAGTAAAGTCTGTGGAGATGCACCACGAGTCTCTGCCCGAGGCTGTGCCTGGTGACAACGTGGGCTTCAACGTCAAGAACGTCTCCGTGAAGGAAATCCGTCGTGGATACGTCGCCGGTGACAGCAAGAACGACCCACCCAAGGCCGCCGCCAGCTTCAACGCTCAGGTTGGTGCACACTTCCTGACAAGCGTCCGTCTGGAGTCGCAGACGTCTTATGTTTCTTGTCTCTATAGGTCATCATCCTGAACCACCCAGGCCAGATCAACGAGGGTTACGCCCCCGTTCTGGACTGCCACACCGCTCACATCGCTTGCAAGTTCAAGGAGCTGATTGAGAAGATCGACCGTCGTTCTGGCAAGAAGCTTGAGGACAACCCCAAGTTCGTCAAGTCTGGAGACGCCGCCATCGTCAAACTGATCCCACAGAAGCCCATGGTTGTGGAGCCCTTCTCTAACTACCCCCCTCTTGGTAAGTTCCTGCTCCGTAGAGTCCATCCTCGCTGTAGATGGTCAGTTGTCTGACTCGAGCTCTCCTGTCCTCTCCAGGTCGTTTTGCCGTGCGTGACATGAGGCAGACCGTGGCCGTCGGCGTCATCAAAGCTGTCGACACCAAGGACGTTAGCGGAAAGACAACCAAGGCTGCAGAGAAGGCCCAGAAGAAGAAATGAATGGTGGTGCAGGTCCAGCGAGGCGTTGTGTGCCGGCAGCTGCGGGCCACTTCCTCCCCCATCTCTCACCATCATGGCTCATCTTCTCTGAGGCACAGCTCTCTACTCAAAGACTGGCTTATGCTGATTAAAACCCATCGCAAGAGTTTTCGCAGGAAAAAACTTTGTGGCATTGTCGCCTAATTCACAGGATGGTGCCTCAGTTTAAGTTGGAAAAGGTTTAGAACTGTATCTTGTCATCTTTAAATGCCACAAATTAATTAAAAAAGAAGCAGCTGGTAACTATTGAAAAATAAATCTCTGAAAAAATTGCAGTTGGCTTGTCTGTAGTGTTTGTCGACCGGCCTGCGCCTTGCAGCTGTTCTGACCCGAGCTATCTGTGTCCGGTGACGCGCTCGTCCTCCAATCGCCGCCTCAGGAGACTCGAGCCGCAGCCAATGGCGTCTCCGACTTCACTTTGAGATGAAGGGAGTCTGCGCAGCCCTCCCCCTCTGCTGCGATATAAAAGCCCTGAGCGCACCACAGTCTGTCCTTTTGCCTCTTTTTAAGCAAGGATTTTGTTAGTTGCTGGGCACAGGTTGGTCAACGTCTCCTGATTTGAGAAATGCATGTCTGAAGTCTTAAATGAGCCTGCACAGATGTTTAGGGGCTTTCTGTTCAGTAAATGAATAAAAAATGGCTGCATGGCTTTAAGATGTGAACATTAACTCTTTCTGAGCTAAATGTGTTTAAATCTGAGCTCATTTCACTGATAAACCTGTGATTTATGATATGGAAAGGCTGAAACTAATAAGGTTCGTCTTAACCTCTGAACGCGGAGCGCGCTCCCGTCAGATACAACATGGCGGCTGCGGAGCAACATGGAGGACTGCGTGACCGGTGTGCTGTCGAATTATGTTACCGGTCAAAGCGCACCCCCCTCCCTCAGATTTACATAATTCTCAATGTTTTATGAAATCCCAATGTATAAAGATAATTCAACACTTGGGTTAAATTTGGTGTGGTCGTCTTGTGATAATTACAAAGTTTTAAGTTGACTATAAATGGCGTCGGGAACGAGCGCCCTTTTTTTTTTTCTCTTTTTTTTTTAGACCGGGCGGATGGATACTGTTTCACGTGACTTGTTTTAAAGTGGCACTTGCTCGGTGTGAGCATAGATATAATAAACACATATATATAAAATAAACACATATGTGTATATATCTATGGGTGTGAGGCGTCGCTTAGGTCCGCGGAGGGCGTTCTTCGGTTTTTGTTGGACAGGATTTTAAAAGGTTTTCGTGATTCTGTTTCTAGCCGTTGAATCAAAATGGGGAAAGAAAAGTTCCACATCAACATCGTGGTCATTGGCCACGTCGACTCCGGCAAGTCCACGACCACCGGCCACCTGATCTACAAGTGCGGAGGGATCGACAAGAGAACCATCGAGAAGTTCGAGAAGGAGGCGGCCGAGGTTGGTCCACGACACGCGCGGGCTCTGCCGCCCCCAAGCGGCCGTCTGCTGTCACTGCACCACAAAATGAATACTGTATGAAGAGGAAAGGTCTTGCATTAAAGCCCCTTTACAGTTTAATACTATTTAACTTCTTTCAAGACTGCTGCTACAGCTGAGTGACCCCCAAACACACAATGTATATAAATCTCAATTTAAATTTGGTGTTTGTAGCTGAGATTTCTCAATGAGACCCAAACCAAGCAGCCTAGATACATAAACATATTACCTAGTTGTCACAGATGTGGCTTGGTGCAATGTTATTAGTCTAAATACAGATTTGTGAATCCATGTTAGGTAGTAAATGGATTAATTTGTGAGATGTGTATTAAAATATGCAGAATAAAGTTAATTAGTGTGGTTATAAACACCAGAAGAATAAAATAAGATTATGACCAGATCACTCAGCGGGGTCATTAAGGATTGTTGATGGTTTTACAGATGGGCAAAGGCTCCTTCAAGTACGCCTGGGTGTTGGACAAACTGAAGGCCGAGCGTGAGCGTGGTATC
>JBBPBX010050606.1:0-10478 GCA_038048925.1 Garcialebias charrua
TTTTGACCATAACGTATGTCTAGGTTAAAACTTTGAAGCGCCATGAGCCACGTTGCAACACGTGAGTTTGTCACCACACCATCTCTGATGCGTTCACTGTTAAGAAAAGTCACTGGCTGGTGTTGTGTTTCCACAATGATTTTCTGTCCACCAATGTAGCTGGAGAAATGTTTAACTGCCCACACTGTGGTCAGTAAAGCTTTCTCACAGTCTGAGAATCTCAACTCGGGGCCTGCCATCGTTTTGCTGGCGTAGGCTACTACACGTTTGTCTCTGTCGTGTATCTGGTACAGACCTGCACTTATGCAATGAGCTGAGAAGCCCACTTCCAAGTAAAACTCTTTGTTGTAGTCTGGGTAGACTAAACAAGGGGCTGACTTGATCCTGTTTATAAGAGCGTCCATTGCCTGTTGCTGTTTGTCAGTCCAAACAAATGGTACGTCTTTTTTAAGGAGTTCAGTCAGTGGTTTCGCAAGGTCCGCATAGTTTTCGATGAATTGGTTCGAGTAGTTACACACGCCCAGAAAACTTTGTAGTTCTTTGAGATTGGTGGGGACTTTGAGATTGTCGAGGCCTTGGGTGCGAGTCAGCTGTGGTTGTACTCCGTCTGGACCTACAAGTAGGCCAACGTAGTCCACTTTGGTTCTGCACCATTGGCATTTTGACAGTGATATCTTAGCACCAGCAGTTGTTAGTTGATTCAGAACGTGGTCGATCTCAGCCAAATGTGAGTCCAGTGTTGGCTGCCTCAAAAGGACATCGTCCACGTAGATCAGTGTCCCACGCTCATGGGCGTCTGGACATGCTTTGTTCAAGAAGATGTTGAACTCTGCAGGTGAGTTAGCGTAGCCAAAGGGACACCTGTTAAAGGTGTATTGACGGCCACCAAAAGTGAAAGCTAGTTTGTACTGGTCCTCGGCGCGCACAGGGATGGTCCAAAAACCAGAGGCGACGTCGAGGGTCGAGAAGTACTTACCATTGGTGACCTTGGGCAGTTCCTGTTGGAGTTGCGTCATAGGCCATCTGGATAAGGGAACTTGTTTGTTTAGCTTTCTGTAGTCTATAGTGAGTCTCCACTTACCATTTGGTTTTAACACCGGCCATAAAGGCGCAGAGTAAGTGCTGTTACAGTATCGGATGATACCTTTTTCTAACAGGTCATTAATGATTTCTCTGATAGGTTGATGTGCTGCCAGAGGAATCTTGTACTGTCTGACAAATGCAGGGGGAGCATTAGGCGGGGTTGGGATGCTCACTGTGTGGAGCGTGGTCAACCCACAATCCATCGAGTCAGTTGAGAATGATTTCTCATATTTTAGAAGAACTTTGCGAAGTTTGTCCCTTTCTTCATCAGTTTTCAGGGCGTCGGCTTGGGCGACCACCTGGTCAATCTGTGAAGCAACTGAGAGGGGTTCTTGTTCTTTGGGGAGCTCCAGTGAGTCCCCTTCAGTGTCGTAAAACCTGTCAACAGGTAGTGCACTGTAAGTTTGAGGGCATAGACTGTCTCCTTTGTTGAAACCGAACCTGCGGACAGTGTCCTGGTCGGACTCAGTGGGGGAGAAAAGAGCTATGGCCTGTGTTGGTTTCGTGAACAAGACTTGCCCCGTGTGTTGATTTGGGATCAAGTTTTCTGGGAGTCCTCCCAGAAATGGAATGCTTAGCTCAAAATCATGAAAATCAGTAGAGATCAACCATCCTAGCTGTGTGTTTTTTGGGATCAGTACCTCTTCTGTGCTTGTGTTGCACACAGCAACAGTCGTGGTTCTGCAGTCGAGGGTCACTTGGCATGTGGCCTCCATGGACAGTCCTAAGTTGAAAAACATAGGAGATGGTTGAAAGTATGCCTGTTTTGTGCTAATAGCTTGTCCTTTCATGATGTGACACATCACTGGCTTGTTCATAACCTGAGGTGGTACCGCAGTGTTATGGCTGTTAGCAATCTGGCAGACCTCTGGTATGGTCTGTCCAGCCATAAGGTTCTCTGTGGTTAGCACAGGAGACTCCTTTGTGGCTGTGTCTAGTGACCACAGTACATTGTTGTTGATGTCCACTCGGACACCTAATCTTACCAAAATGTCGGAGCCTATGTAGGTTGCATGTGGTAAGTTCGGGACCACGAGGAATGGGTGATCCAGTTCTCGTTGGTTCCAGATTAGTTTCAGGTCAATGATCCCTTTTGCGGTCATTACCTGTTTATCGTTGGGGTCTAACGAAAAGCGGAAAGCCTTTTTGTTCATTTCTAGACCCAACTGTTTTTTAACCAAGGTTCCATAGAAAGCTTGGCTGATCGCTGATTTCTCCGTCCAAGGAGACAGAACAGCATCATCGGTGTGGGATCCTTGGATCTCAACACCTTTGACTACCTGTGGTAGGTAGTGTTCAGTGGGTGCTGACTGTTCCAGCTCGCAGAGGAGGCTCTCTTGTTGGGCCTTTTCTGCCTCACCTGTTGCTGAAGGTTCACTTACCGGGATTGTGCTCTCGTTGGAGGACCCCTTTGTGCCTTCCGCGGTACCTGCTGTTAGACAGTCAGTGTCACCTTGTGTAGGCATATCGATCGGCAGTGGTTGGCTCACTCTGGTCCACATTGTTTGATCGCCATAATCTATAATCGCGTCAAAGCGGTTTATAAAGTCTTGGCCAACCAAAAATGGGAATGAGTCAACGGTGGACACGTGTACCGGGTGGTATAGCGTCATTTCACCAATCTGCATATGAACCATGGCTATAGCTGTAAGGGTTGTTCTCGTCTCTGAGAGTCCCTGCAGTACTACAGCACATTCTTTGAGGGGTATTTCCCTGTCAACCCCGCTAGCGGCTATCCTTAGCTCCTTCAACAGTGTGGGAGACATAATGGTTATGTCAGCCCCACCATCCAGGAGGGCCTCTTCTGTGAGGACCCCTTCTAAAGTGATTGACAGGTAAGCCTTCTTAGCGGGCCCCTTCCTGATAATGTTACACAGGAACCTATCAGGTTTTTTCCGACGTGTGTTACGTCTACCATTGTCTGTGTGAATTTCATTCACCTGTACTGGTAGTGCAGTCACACATGGGTCTGAGTGATCGGTCTGTGACGAGTCATTGGCCCTCATGCACGAAAATGTTCGTATTGTTATCCTAAATTCCTCCTACTTTTGTTCGTACGAAGCGTTCGTACGAACATGCCACGTCAGATCCAACAAAGTCTTCTATCCTCAGGAAAAGCGTGTAAACGGGCTGCTTAAAGTTGATGGATCCCACCTGTTCTACTCACCTGCGCGTGCTCGCGGGAATGTAATTTACATAATTTCCACCCCTCGAAACACCATATAAGGCCACGCTTCCTGCCTTCAGACAGCAGGAAGTGTCCATTCATTCAAACTCGAAGTAAAAGGAGGAACTTCACGCGTTCAGAGATCTGCTCTCAGTGGCGCTGTGGCTACCCCCCCACCCCCCCGCAAGTGTCGGATGTGTTTTTCAACAGAAGCATTTTAAATTGTCTCGAAACTACTAACTTCATATTAATATTGTAGTGCATATGTTGTGTGTCCCGTGGGTCGTACAGTATCAGAAATCAAGAATAAATGGTTTGATCTGAAAATGGCTTCAAACAAACATCTCGCCGCAGCACGGACAGGAGGTGGTCAGGAGGTGGTCAGGAGATGGTGGACAATAAATGCCACGCTGCAAGATGCCAACATGTTATGCAGCACAAATGATGCGCGCACCTCCTGGTCAGCGCGCACCTCCTGATCAGCGCGCCTCCTGATCAGGGCGCCTCCTGGTCAGCGCGCACCATCTGATCAGCGCGCCTCCTGATCAGCGCGCCTCCTGATCAGGGCGCCTCCTGATCAGGGCGCCTCCTGATCAGCGCGCCTCCTGATCAGCGCGCCTCCTGATCAGGGCGCCTCCTGATCAGCGCGCCTCCTGATCAGCGCGCCTCCTGATCAGCGCGCCTCCTGATCAGCGCGCCTCCTGATCAGGGCGCCTCCTGATCAGGGCGCCTCCTGGTCGGGGCGCAACCACATTCTGCAGGTCATATTTCGGATCAGATATAATAATCTATTGCTCTGATGGTGTTTGCACAGCAGTCCAGCAATAGCATGAAGATCAGTCTTAATTCGTACTTGTTCTGCGGCGGTGTATGGGGATTTTATGTACCTGGGTGTTAATATGAGGAGCGGCTTTGATGACCAAGGGGAGCGCACGACTCACTGAAGCCTGCGCGACACACCAGACAAATTAAACTTAAAATTATAATTCTAATTCAAACAGAATAACCTATTGTCAAGAATAATTATGGTGCGTGAATATTTTAAACCCAAAATATTTTCTAAATAACGAAATATGAAGTTATTAGTGGAGAAATCCCGTCTGGATGACAGCAGACTGACGCTCCTAAATTATACGACAGGTCCGGACCACTCGTAAATTTTGTTCGTATCTGAGAAAAATCCTAGGATACGAAAACATTGTTGGATGCCACAAATGATCCTAAATCACTCGTACGCACAGTATAAGCACAAATCTGTGCGTACGAATGGTTTGTGCATGAGGGCCATTGTCTTTGGTGAGTGAGCTTACCCCCCCCTTTTTCTGATGAGGGGCTCTCGGACTCTGTAACAATGATGTCATGGTTACAGTCAACGTCTTGTTGACTGTCTATACCCTGATTGTCAGCATCCTGACCATCAGTATCTTGGCGACTGTCAGCAATCGTGGCATTGCTGTTATTTGTGTGTTCTGAGTCACTATCAATGATAGTGCTACACATCACTCCAGGTTTGTTTTCCTTGTTTGTTTTTTTCAAACTTTCTAACAACCGACGTATGTTCTCCATCTCTTCTGAAGACAGAGGTTTAGGGCCTTTTTTCTGGAACTTCTGTGGGTTTTTCCTCGCCCCAGACTGTTCAGTTTGAGGTGCAGGAGCTGGCGCATTGCTCGGGGGTCCTCTCTGGGACCACCCTCTTTCATATGAGTCTCCTTGGGACCCATATTTCTTTTTCTTTTGGAATGCCCTCCTTTTTTGATGATGGGGTTCTTCCTCTTGATGCGGCCTGTACCACTTAGGGTCTCTGGACCCCTTTTGGTCTTTGTTCCAGCGGACACCTTCACTATGCGGTCTGTCAGGTTGGAAATTTTGCTTATTCTCGGCTTCCTTAAAAGAGTGAGCTGGCGCTCTTGCTCCTTCAAGGTCTAGCGATTGGTATTTGACCTTTTCACCAGGACACACCTCAAAGGGTGTCTTGTTTGGTGTGCGACCTGTAAAAACATCTATCGCGCACTCTCTTATGTCTTCGATGGACCTCCGTTTATAGTTTGCGCTGACATGTACTTTCTCTCTTATGTCAGGGCAAAGATTTTTGCTGAAGATATATTTAAACCCTATCTCTTCCTCCATCTCTGGCTCGCATCTGTCACCGAAATAGGCACGGAATATTCGGTCATAATATGACCTCGGGTGCTCATTCCTACCTTGCTTGATGTCGGTTGCCGCTATGATGCCATCGGGCCCCGTGCAAGGAGTATACTCCTTTATCAGCGCAGCACAGAGAAGACTGTAGTCATTCATTACTGCGTCTCGTTGACGCTTCATGAAAGCATGCACTGTCCTGTCCGAGGTTAACCTTATCAGACAGATTTTATCATCAACTGTAGCTTCTGGGAAGCGTTGAAGCTGGAAATCAAGGTCATCGAGATAGATCTTGGTTTCGTGTGAGCCCATTGGGCCAGGAGCGAAGGTTTGAATGCTTTTCGCCATATTCCGTAGTTCAGCCATTGATAGAGGTATTTGTGGGTTATTATCAGATCCACCCACCGGTGCATCCGGTGGGATTGTCGGTTTTAGAGGCCCTAAGGGACGGCGCGGTGGTGTTGGTGTTCTAGGCGGAGGTGTTGGAGGGAGTAGTGCATCGGGCATGGGCGGGGGCGGTGGAGGAGGGAGTGGGTCATCAGGTATGGGAGGGGGCGGCGGAGGCGGGTTGTTCTCAAGGTGTTTACTCATGAGATCCAAACATTTTCTCTCTTCTTCAAAGAGTTTGTTCATTGCTGATGCACGCTCTATTCGACAACTGTTCAGTTGGACTTTTAACCCATCATTTTCACGTTGTAACATCATGTGCTGTTCTTGTGATTTTCTATAATCCTCTTGCAGCCTTGTGTACCGTAGTGATAATGATTCCAGGGTGTCCGTGCATTTTTCCAGCGCGTCTCGTGCCTCCCCACAATCCGCCTGAAGCGACTTGTATTGATGGTAATACTTATCCTTCTCCACCACACATTTTTCCAAATCATCTTGTGATTGGTCAAAATCCCTTTTTAACACTTTGCATTCTTCGTAGAGACTACGCGTTTGTTCAGCGTTGCCAATACTCGACTGTGTTAAACTCTTTACCTCCTGCTGTAAAGTGGCAACCTCCCTTTGTGCTGTTAAACATGATGTAGAGACAGCCCGGCGTACAGCAGTTTCAAAGTCTAGCTTGGCCTTTAACAGAAGGCTTAATTTAGCCAAACGTTTATCTTTGTCTGCTTTCTTTTCAGCCGTTGTGGTTCCAGCTGTTACAGTTTTTAATGCTCTGTCCACATCTGCTTCCTCCATCAACTGTGTCTCTTCATGGTAGTTTGTGATGGGCCCTGTGAGTGAAAATAAGGCACGTTCGATCCAATCTGCTTTGGTCGGGTCGTGGCCTTCAGTTGGCCCGGGCTGCCCCGTATCCGTGGTGTCAGGGGTCTCACCCTCTGTGCCTGCCATCTTTTATCTGGATTTTCAGTGAAAAAATAAAAATAAAAGATGCTCTGTATTCGCTACTCTAAACTTTTCACTATTTGAAATAAACAGGAAAGTTTAAATGTGCACAGGATAACTGTGGAAGATGATGTGTCAGAGAAAAGGAAGAGAAAGGAAAAAAAAATTTTAGTTATCTGGAGTGAAAACTGTACTTTTGTTTGTTATTTTAAATTCTTTTGTATTTAAAATAAGCAAAAATGTTAGTCTGTACCTCTGTTATTCTAAATAATTTATTTAAAATAAACAGGAGTTATTGTTTGTGTACAGAACAAAATTAAAAACTGGTGACTCACCATAAAAATGCTGACTTTTTTATGATGTTTTTGAGAAAGCTCATCTGTCAACGTCTTTTAACCAACAGGGGGCAGCTTCGAGTCTTAATGTAATCACGAGGAAACTGATTTTTCTAATCAGTATTTAACCTTTTAGATTTAGTTTCTAGTGTGTCCGTGATAAACGCTCGAACCACGTTCTTGTCAGAGACAAATCTATGTTGTTAGACAGTTTAGATGGCTTGAAATGAGTGTTTAAACTCTCAGTGAAATCTCAGTTTGTTCTGTCAGCGTGTGAACTGCTTGTCACCCGAAATGCACCAGGAAATGACGACACAAATAGGCGGGTCGACGCAGCGCGTCACCAGCTCTACTGCTGCTGAGCGAGGCGGAGCTCGCTACACAGATAAGTGACGTCAACCAATCAATCACAGCGTTTGTAGTTCATTCCAAGCATTCATGGTAAATGTAGTTTCTTACCTTCGACCAATGAAGTACCGGAAATGACGACAAAGTGGGTTGGTCGCAGCGGCGTGCGTTCCCACTACAGCGAATCGGCGCTCGCTACGAGTGATTGACAGCTCACAGCTCTCGTTTCATCCAATCACAGCTCATAAACAGACAAGCACGACACGTCTTTCTAACGTTAGCTCGCACAGCAGACCACAACTTTGTAGACTCTTAAAACAACTCAAACGCTACAAATTAACTTCCCAAAATTCTGAAACATGCGGCGAACACACCTAGACAGGCCAACTTAGTTACGCTCAGTAACACAGCACTGCAGCTGTTGAACAAACACGGACTCTCTCGGAGCGCGTCAAGGTCGGTTCTGGTCCACTTTCAGTGGGGCAGAAACTCGGGTCTGAACAGAACCACTATCCGACAACGTTCTAACAGTAATATGCTTCTATGACCTGCCCTAACATGTAAAATACCACAACAGCAATCTTGTAGATGTTAAATTAGCTTTCAGGCTTTTGACTCGGCGGTCAAACAAAGCTTTGTACAGGAGTCTGCGTGAACTGGACCGAACAGAACCAGAACCCCCACAGACCACGGCTGACAAAAACTTCACCTGAATGCTTCCAACAGCGTCTAACAGAGTTGAAACGATAATAATCTCACAGCTTCAAATGATAAAAACATGCAGAATCTGCCTGCTTTGAACACTTCCAGCCAAAATTATTATCCTCAGAGTTTAAAACTTGGATCCTCTTATGCAAACATGACGTTACAGTTCATGAGAGACCACAAATATATCAATAAACTTTTAGAACCGGTACGAGCCACCAGATGTAAAGGATTATGAGGAGGTCAATATTAATACTGACCTCTTTACCTTAATTAATTTACTTATTCAGATTGAATAGTAAATTCACGGATTCTTTTCTTTTTCAGTTTACCCAATATTTCTGTGATCTTTATGATGGATACATAAACAGAGCTATAGAGTGACAATGGACACGTTAACTTAGCTTGATATGTCAAAGAGACACTACCATTTATTTAAAATAAATCAACTAAAATCAACACCATTACACTTGATTGACATGATTTCACTTTCTTTCAAATTAATACGTCAGCACACTTAAATTTAACACAACAGACTTCAATATTGGATGTTAACATATTTAGTCTGTGGGCTCTTCAGCTTAAAATAGTTTCCAGCTTAGAATTTAGGGAAAAGAGGAGGAAAGATTTAAGAAGAATTGGGAGGTTAAGAGAGGAAGTTTATCTTGCATTTATGAAACCAGATGACACTCTTCCGTACGCGTCCAGCTAAGATATCATCACACCTCCAGCAAGCAAACAGCTGCTCCTTTACCTTAAGACGTCCGCCTTGGTTCTGGTAAAGAACTGTGATCAGCTTTAGACTGACGAGTCGTCGGTCCCGCAAGTCCAAGCTGGACTCCACGCGTGTTTACCTTGTCGGTGTCGGTGATACTCGCTTTCGTCGGCAGAAGCCGTGGCAATCGTGGTTTTTTGGCTCAAGATAAATTATTCCAGGAAGGAATAACAAAGTTTGAGCTTACGCTCATTCGAAGTGGACTCATAACAGCAAGTTATCAGTCCCAGCTGGATGACGAAGGTCGTTAGCTCTTGACCAAGCGTACCACAGCCCTTTGGGAAGGTTCACATCTCTTTCGAAGCTCCCAGCAAACTCTGAAGCGTTTCCGCAAAGTTAGAACTTAAAAGAGAATTAGAGAGGAGAGAAACTTGTCTCTTTTTCATTGGTCCACTTGTTATCACTATTCAAGGTGAAATTCAGCGCAGAGAAGGAAATTGTTTAGGAAAAGTATCTGAGTGAGAGACTTACAGACGCTAGATGAGAGTTTTAGCTTAAACTCGACAAAAACAATTTCAGTGTAAGTCAGTTTGACATTTTAGCTGAACTTTGACACCTTTTCACTTGCAGAAATGACACATTGATGTTTCATATTTAAAGAATAACAGCATATAACATATATCATGAAAATGGCAAAAGTTATTCTTTTGATCACATCAGCCTAAAATCAAAGATAGAAATAGTCTCTTTTGGTGACTAATGTTCTCAGAATACAGCTAATGGAATGATTTTGTGGTAAATGTCTTGCTTTACTGAGAGGTCAGTAAAGGTCATCTCTGGACAGTTCAAAAACCTTAGTTTGACCCTGGGTAGGTCCACTACAACAGTACACATTAAGCTCCTTCATTTTTTTTTTAACAATTCAGTTTTGATAATTTTCTTAAATGTAAACATGGACTTAGCATTTTTAACATCATTCTCCAAACCATTCCACAATCCAATGACAATCTTGGGGGAAAAAAGCTGAAGAACCTGCAGCACAAAGTGAGTTCTGTAGTGATAGGTATTTTCATCATTACACCTTTAAATAAATAATTCACACAAGACAACAGCCGTGAGATTTAGGACGACTCTTTGCAAAGAGGGAAGTTCACTTGATTAGGTCAGAATCAATTCCAACTTCCTAAGATTTGAGTCCATCTTTTATTCAAGCGAGTGACACAGATTCAAGCGAGTGACACAGAAACAATATCAGTGAGGTCAAGCACAGTTTCATCACATCTTCTCAGGCAATGAACTGGAGCCGAACATTTTGTTTGTAATCTGTTCTGGGAAACCTAATTAGATATTGTGCAGCATGACAGGTTCAGCTTTGTGCACCTAGTAAAAAACAGGAATGAGGTCAGGTCAAAACCCTATGAAACTCAGAACACTTGAGGGACCAGTAAAGTAAATTAAGATAGTAAAATATAAGGAATTTAGATTTAATAATATAATAATAAACTTAATTTGTATAGCACCTTCCTACAATGCCTTGCATTGACCAAGGTGCTTAACAGGACAGAAAATATAAAAACCGGTACAATAAATCAGTGAAAATAGAATAAAAACAACAGCAATAAAAGGAGGCAATGGAAATAAAAATGCTACATAC
>JBBPBX010050607.1:0-12696 GCA_038048925.1 Garcialebias charrua
TAGTTATGATTCGGAAGATTTAGTAGAAGAGAGGCTCTCAGACAGTTTCACAGACAAGACAAAGCAAAAGCAAAGCGGAGACCAGAGGAGACGTCCGCCCTTGAGGGAGAGCAAGTGTTGAACTTCCTGAGCAACTCAAAATGACATGGGAGAGACCGAAAGAAATCAAGTTTGAGAGAAAGAGTGAGTTGAAACAACAGCAATGATGATAAAAGGAAAAGAAGAAAACATAGTAGGAAAGATGGTGAACAGAAAGGAAGAGGGCATTTACACGTTTATAACCATGTTTATTTTATGCAACCAAATGATTATCTCAAAAAAAGGATGTTTGCTTCAAAGATAAGTTAGGTTTGTCACTAGTGGGAGGAATAGTTACATTGTTGGCAGGCTGGCAGCAATAGAATTTAATTCCAAAGCAGACATTGAAAAAATAGAAAAACAAAGCGATATCACTACTCCCACCTGAAAACCTTGTGACTCATTTATCTTGATTTCTCAGCCACATATACAGTGCTGCTAACTCTAAACTCCAGTATCTTTCTTCTAGAACCCCCCCCCCCATTAAATTTAACCAAATATCAAAGAATATTTTTGTTTTCTCTCCAAATTAAAAGTGTTCATCTCACACTAGTCGTATTGATTTCTCATAATTATGTGTAATGAAGCTCGAGGCATTTTTCTTTGCCCATTATAATTCAAGGATTGCTTTGATTTGATGAGATTTAAACGAGAGTACAGCAAGATACAAGCACAACAAGATATAAGTCAGAGTAATAAGTGTCTCTTCTTGAGGGGGTACATATTAAAACCCCAAAAAGCAACAAAAGAAAGGTCTGCAACATGTTTTTAGGTGTAATATAATAAAGAGTATCTGGCTTTTTCCATCTTCAGTCATGTGTGTAAATACTGAAACAGTATTTGACAAAAAACAGCCTCAGCTCGTCCATCTGCAACCATCACACATAGGGTCAGCTTCTAGCAGCATCGATATGCATCTCAACAGCTCAGCAGGCCAACGTGCCTCTGCTATCACACACTCAGATCCAGCATGTGATCTCACCTTCATGTTGTCACATCACTCAATACTGCTGTGTATCTGCTGTGCTTTAAGAATCTGTTATAAATATGAACTCACCGATAGCCAAAATGTTACACACCAAGATTGTAAGGTCTGAATGAGAAGTTATTTCATACATACAAAGACCAGAGATGCATATGTGAATGATGGCTGTCAGAGTGAACCATTGTTCATGCAACAGACCACACCAAGGGAGATTCATTGTAGGGTGCTTCAAGAAATACAGAACCCAACATCTGCGCCTCACATACAGAAATGGGTATTGGACTCATTTCAACACCTGAGTTATCCCATTTCTTAGATGTTGTGAAAGGGTGCCACAGGGTTCTGTCTTGGGTCCCATTCTTTTCTCCCTATACATAAACGATCTTTGCAGTGATCTGTCAAATGCCTCCCACCATTATTACGCAGATGACACCATCATCTATTGCTGTTCTTCCTCCCTCAGCCAAGCTTTCACCTCTCTTCAGGACGCTTTTAATATTATTCAGTCACGGCTGCAAAAACTTAGACTGGTCCTAAATGCCGACAAAAGCAAGTGCATGGTTCTTGCCAACAGAAAGCAGCAACCAGAGAACCCACCTCAAATTGGAACCCAAGAGGGAAAACAAATAGAAATGGTCTCCACCTACAAATATCTAGGTTTCAACATTGACACTGAACTGTCTTTTAAAACCCACATCTCCAAAATGGCCACTAAACTGAAACTGAAGCTAGGTTTCTTCTTCAGAAACAAATCCTGCTTCTCATGCAAAGCCAGGAGAACATTAGTAGCTGCAACATTCATGCCAATACTAGACTATGGTGACGTGCTGTACATGAGTGCTGCATCAAAATACCTACAGTCCTTAGACTCCATTTACCACGGTGCCCTTCGGTTCATTACTGACTCCAGTTATCGCACTCATCACTGTGAGCTTTACGTAAAATCTGGCTGGTCATCTCTCAGCACTCGCAGATACACTCACTGGATATCCTTCATCTACAAGACCCTCCTAAACCTAGTCCCGTCATACCTCACCTCCTTAATACAAACATCACACAGTCATTACTCCCTGCGCTCTAACGATTTAGTCCTCCTGTCAGTTCCTCCTGTCAGAACTGAACTAGGAAAAAGAGCATTCAGCTTCGCCGTCCCCTCAGCCTGGAACAACTTACAGAAAGATCTGAAACTATCAACATTCATCTCTCCTGGATCCTTTATGTCAACCGTAGTAGAAAATGTCATCAAGAAACTTGACCATTGCAGATGTTTCTAACCATTACTTATCCAATATACATGTCATTGTTGATTTTTTAACTTTATTTACCCAACCGAGGTCTGTCTGCTTGTTTTGTATATAATGTATATAGAAATCTGTCATATCCTGTTGGTTTTGAACTGTCAACATCTGTTTACTGTGATTGTAGTTTTCTTTATTTTCTTTTGATAAGTGCAAATGCCTATTGCCAATGTGACGTGTGCTGCTGACCACTTGACCAGGTCACCCTTGTAAAAGAGATCTCGATCTCAACGGGCTCTACCTGGTTAAATAAAGGTGATTGATTGATTGATTGATTGATTGATTGATTGATACCTTGTCTCACCAATTGGAATCAGATGGATTATAAGTTCACCATCCCATCCAGGGGCTGCTATCATAGTAACATTAGTGCATTTGTCTAAAAAAAGTTAAGTCTGGTCCTCTGGACATTCAAAAAACAAAACAAAACAAAACAAAAAATTGTAGAAACGTTCCGTCTTTCCTCTGTAAAGACTTCTTCAGTCTGAGGAGCTGTAGTCAGCTCAGTCTTATAAATGGCACCTTCTCATTGTGGATCAACCAGTTTGCTGCTGATAGCCAAAACCAGCTGCTCACATGATCAAGGAGGACCATCAGCCTAACAATGGATCGTTATTACCCTGATGGTTGCTTGCTATTCACAAGGGGCTGAGTGACACTAGCAATAACAGCATTGTAAGAGGGGGACAGTTGAACACGGAGGCCTCCACCTCTGTTTAATGATGGACGGTGACTTTTCACAAAGATGGCCTCCTTTACACCTCTCTCAAACCAATGAACGAGAGGAGTAAAGGAGGCCATCTTTGTGGAGGAAAGACGAAACAAAATGTTTTTTGAATGTCCAGAGGACCAGACTTAACTTTTTTTAGACAAATGCACTAATGTTACTACAGTATAATAGCAGCCGCTGGGTGGGATGGTGAACTTATAATCCAGCTGATTCCAGTTGGTGAGACAAGGTATGGGATAACTCAGGTGTTGAAATGAGTCCAATACCCTGATGCATGCTCCAATACCCATTTCTGTATATGAGGCGCAGATGTTGGGTTCTGTATTTCTTGAAGCACCCTACAATGAATCTCCCTTGGTGTGGTCTGTTTAGTTATGCATGAACAATGGTTCACTCTGACAGCAATCATTCACATATGCATCTCTGGTCTTTGTATATACCTGGATTATTGAGCATGCATCAGGATATTAGCGCATTTGCCTTTGGAATGGTGCTGTAATCAGGAAGCATGAACTAATAACAGGTGGTGTGGTAGCAAGTTCAGTGATGAATCTCAGTTCTACATTACCACAGATGACCCTCGTTTGCATGTATTGAGGCACCAAAGGAGAGGACCAATCCAATCCTACCAACATTGTGGAGGCACACCAGTGTTACTCCTGACATCATCATGTGGGGAGCCATTAGGGTATACATACGAGTCGCCTCCAGTGGAAATTTGTGGGACACTGATGTTACAGGACTACTGTACATAAATGACAGTGTGTTCAATGCCTTACCCCTCCTGAGATAGCACCCTGGTCTAGTCATTCCACAAAACAACATCCAGCCTGATTCCGCATTTGTGTATATGTCTATTTCATCAGTGCTTCATAAAGGCTGCCACCTTACCGTGGTGGAGGGGTTTGAGTGTCCCAATGATCCTAGGAGCTATGCTGTCAGGGGCTTCATGCCCCTAGTAGGGTCACCCAAGGCAGACAGGTCCTAGGTGAGGGACCAGACAAAGCGCAGCCCAAAGACCCCTTATGATGAGTTCAATTAATGGAAACAATGTTCCCTCGCCCGGACGCGGGTCACCGGGGCCCCACTCTGGAGCCAGGCCCGGAGGTGGGGCACGTTGGCGAGCGCCTGGTGGCCGGGCTTTTACCCATGGAGCTCGGCCGGGCACAGCCCGAAGAGGAGACGTGGGTCCCCCTTCCCATGGGCTCACCACCTGTGGGAGGGGCCAAAGGGGTCGGGTGCAATGTGGGATGGGTGGTGGCCGAGGGCGGGGACCCTGGCGGTCTGATCCTCGGCTACAGAAGCTGGCCATTGGGACATGGAATGTCACCTCTCTGGTGGGGAAGGAGCCTGAGCTAGTGTGTGAGGTTGAGAGGTTCCGGCTAGAAATAGTCGGACTCACCTCAACGCATGGCTCTGGCTCTGGAACCAGTTTCCTTGAGAGGGGTTGGACACTCTTCCACTCTGGAGTTGCCCCTGGTGAGAGGCGCCGAGCAGGAGTGGGCATACTTGTTGCCCCCCATCTTGGTGCCTGTACGTTGGGGTTCACCCCGGTGAACGAGAGGGTAGCCTCCCTTCGCCTACGTGTGGGGGGACGGGCTCTGACTGTTGTTTGTGCCTATGCGCCGAACGGCAGCGCAGATTACCCACCCTTTTTGGAGTCCTTGGAGGGGGTATTGGAGGGTGCGCCTCCTGGGGACTCCCTTGTTCTACTGGGGGACTTCAACGCTCACGTGGGCAATGACAGTGAGACCTGGAGGGGTGTGGTTGGGAGGAACGGCCCCCCTGATCTGAACCCGAGTGGTGTTCTGTTGTTGGACTTCTGTGCTCGTCATGGATTGTCCATAACAAACACCATGTTTAAGCATAAGGGTGTACATATGTGCTCTTGGCACCAGGACACCCTAGGTCGCAGTTCGATGATCGACTTTGTTGTCGTCTCATCTGATCTGCGGCCGCATGTCTTGGACACTCGGGTGAAGAGAGGGGCGGAGCTGTCAACTGACCACTACCTGGTGGTGAGTTGGCTCCGATGGTGGGGGAGGATGCCGGTCAGACCTGGCAGACCCAAACGTATTGTGAGGGTCTGCTGGGAACGTCTGGCAGAGTCTCCCGTAAGACGGAGCTTTAACTCCCACCTCCGGGAGAGCTTTGAACACGTTCCGAGGGAGGCGGGGGACATTGAGTCCGAGTGGGCCATGTTCCGCGCCTCTATTGTCGAGGTAGCTTATCGGAGTTGTGGCCGCAAGGTTGTTGGTGCCTGTCGTGGTGGCAACCCTCGAACCCGGTGGTGGACACCGGCGGTGAGGGATGCTGTCAGGCTGAAGAAGGAGTCCTATTGGGCCTTTTTGGCCTGTGGGACCCCGGAAGCAGCTGATAGGTACCGGCAGTCCAAGCGGCATGCGGCTCGGGTGGTTGCTGAGGCAAAAACTCGGGCGTGGGAGGAGTTCGGAGAGGCCATGGAGAATGACTTCCGTACGGCTTCGAGGCGATTCTGGTCCACCATCCGGCGTCTCAGGGGGGGAAAGCGGTACGCGACCAACACCATTTATGGTGGGGATGGCGTGCTGTTGACCTCAACTCGGGATGTTGTGAGTCGGTGGGCGGAGTACTTCGAAGACCTCCTCAATCCTACTGGCACGTCTTCCACTGAGGAAGCAGAGCCTGGGGACTTTGGGTCGGGCTCTCCAATCTCTGGTGCTGAGGTCACCGAGGTGGTTAAAAAGCTCTGCGGTGGCAAGGCTCCGGGGGTGGATGAGATTCGCCCGGAGTTCCTTAGGGCTCTGGATGTTGTGGGGTTGTGTTGGCTTATGCGACTCTGCAATATCGCGTGGACATCGGGGGCAATTCCCTTGGATTGGCAGACTGGGATGGTGGTTCCCCTATTCAAAAAGGGGGACCGTGGGATGTGTTCCAACTATAGGGGGATCACACTCTTTAGCCTCCTTGGTAAAGTCTATTCAGGGGTTCTGGAGAGGAGGGTCCGTCGGATAGTCGAACCTCGGATTCAGGAGGAGCAATGTGGTTTTTGTCCTGGTCGTGGAACACTGGACCAGCTCTACACCCTCACCAGGGTCCTGGAGGGTGCGTGGGAGTTTGCCCAACCAGTTTACATGTGCTTTGTGGACTTGGAGAAGGCATTCGAGCGCGTCCCTCGGGGAATTCTGTGGGGGGTACTCCGGGAGTATGGGGTACCAGGCCATTTGATATGAGCTGTTAGGTCCCTGTACGACCGGTGTCAGAGCTTGGTCCGCATTGCCGGCAGTAAGTCGGGCTCGTTTCCGGTGAGAGTTGGACTCTACCAAGGTTGCCCTTTGTCACTATTCTATTTATAACTTTTATGGACAGAATTTCTAGGCGCAGCCAAGATGTTGAGGGTATCCGTTTTGGTGACCTTAGAATCAATTCTCTGTTTTTTGCAGATGATATGATCCTATTGGCTTCATCAAGTCGTGATCTACAGCTTTCACTGGAGCGGTTTGCAGCAGAGTGTGATGCGGCCGGGATGAGGATCAGTTCCTCCAAATCCGAGGCCATGGTCTTGAGCCGGAAAAGGGTAGCATGCCCTCTCCGGGTCGGGGAGGAGGTCCTGCCCCAAGTGGAGGAGTTTAAGTATCTCGGGTCTTGTTCACGAATGAGGGAAAACTGGAGCGTGAGATCGATAGGCGGATAGGTGCAGCGTCCGCAGTGAAGCGGGCGCTGTACCGGTCTGTCGTGGTGAAGAGAGAGCTGAGTCAAAAGGCAAAGCTCTCAATTTACCGATCGATCTACGTTCCCACCCTCATCTATGGTCATGAGCTTTGGGTTGTGACCGAAAGAACGAGATCTCGGATACAAGCGGCTGAAATGAGTTTTCTCCGCAGGGTGTCTGGACTCTCCCTTAGAGATAGGGTGAGAAGCTCAGTCATCCGGGAGGGACTCGGAGTAGAGCCGCTGCTTCTCCACATCGAGAGGAGCCAGTTGAGGTGGCTCGGGCATCTGGTTAGGATGCCTCCTGGACGCCTCCCTGGTGAGGTGTTCCGGGCATGTCCCACCGGGAGGAGACCCAGAGGAAGACCCAGGACACGCTGGAGGGACTATGTTTCTCGGCTGGCCTGGGAACGCCTTGGGATTCCCCCGGAGGAGCTGCTCCAAGTGGCTGGGGAGAGGGAAGTCTGGGCCTCCTTACTTAGGCTGCTACCCCCGCGACCCGACTCCGGATAAGCGGAAGAAAATGGATGGATGGATGGATGGATGGATCTATTTCATCAACCAGGTCCTGCTAACTTCTGTCATTTAAATGTGTGTCATTAGCTTAGACCTCAACTCACACTGGACTAAAAGTTTGCCATGGCATGACTCTATTCCACACCAAATTGCAACTTTTATTCAGGTCCAACTGGGTACACTCTACTGACATGTGACAAATAGGCCTGTCTCAATAAATAATAAATCGGTTAATAGCATGATAAATTAAAATTATCGACCTCATTTTTGTTTATCGGCAGCACGGTGGCGCAACTGGTAGAGCTGCTGTCTCTCAGCGAGCAAGTCCCTGGTTCAAATCTCGGTCCAGGGGCTTTTCTGGGTGGAGTTTGTTTGTTCTCTCCGTGCATGCGTGGGTTTTCTCCGGGTACTCCGGTTTCCTCCCACAGTCCAAAAACATGCATGTTAGGCTTATTGTTGACTCTAAATTGTCCCTAGGTGTGAATGAGAGTGCGACAGGTTGTTTGTCTCTATGTGGCCCTGTGATGGATTTGCGACCCGTCCAGGGTGTACCCTTCTCCTCACAAAGTGATTGCTGGACATGGGCACCGGCGAACCCCGTGACCCAAAATGGAAGAAGCGGGTAAAGATAATGGATGGATGGATGGATTTTCATTAATCGGCTTTATCGTTTCTTCTTCTCTCTCTTTCTACTGAAGACACTGGATGACAAAAGGCTCAACTCCGGTGCTCTTCAATGACCCCTCCCTTTCTCTTTATAATCCAGTTCAACCATCTAAAATCATGTTTTTGGATCATTAAAAGCAGCTAAGCTGAGAAGTTAAGCTACAAGCTAACAGGCCAACCTTGAGAAAAACCTCAGTCTTGTCGAAGCTCCAAAATTCACAGTTGAAACCCGTGCCTTCATGTAAAAAATTGTTTTTGTCTGTGAAAAGAAGCTGAGAACTATTGCTTCAGTGTTTTCCCCTACCATTATACAAGCGGGGTGCCCCACCCTGTCAACAGAACTGAGCACCCCGCCTACCAAAGCAAACTTGCCCCCACACCTCCCACCCGGCACTGACATAGCACTAAACTAGCAGCACAAAATACAGGCTTTCTAGCTAAAAAGCTAAAGATGCCTCTTCCCTCATGCTTAACACCCCTAGCCCCTGCTCAAAAACTGTTGGTACAAGCTTTGCTCAGACATGTCTCCGTCCCTCTGCGTCCCTCCGCATCAAGAAAAATCATGGATGAGATGAGCACCCCGCCATGGCAAGTAAACTAGGGGAAACACTGTGTTTACTGATTTTTTTCATTAAAAGCTTTGTGTGAAAAATGCTATGCTAAAGAGCTCAAACCACACTGAGCGTCTGTCATTTTGAGAACAGAAAAAAGGAAGGAGAGACAGCGCATGACATGTCAAGAGGCCTCCCTGCCATTTTTTCTTTAAGAGATACGCTGCTCGCTCCCTCACTGTCCCTCCTTCGGTTCAAACAGTCGTATACTGCCATCCAGTGATCATAAACAGTACTACATGCAAAACAAATTGACCAACATTTCTTCTTAAAGTTGACAATAATTACTAATTATTGTCAAATTTCAAGCAATATTATCGTTTATCGCAATAATTTCTGAGACAATTAATCGCCCAGCAAAATTTGTTCTGGTGACAGGCCTAGTGATAAACAAAATGCCTGCATCACTAATTATTTAGTTAATCTGATGTTGTAATCCACTGCAATGCAGTAACATGATCTTTCAGCAAGTACATTTTCCATTTATTTCCCTCACTCTGAATGCTTAACAGTTGTCAGTGGATGTAGATCTACAAAAACACAGTTTTGTATATTTGGAGCTTTGAAACTTCTGACTCTAGTTGAGTCATTTTCTTTCTAAGTTGCTTTTTTCTTTGAGAGCACAAATATATGTCATTGCGTTTCCAGCTATACCCATTTTTGTTCCAGTTTTTGTACTCTCAATTGTAATTTACCATTAAGTGTGCAATGTTTTGCATAATTTTCTCATACACTGCCTCTTTCTAGCATTTGAGCAAAGAAAAAAAAATCCCACAGCTTAAGAAGAAAAGTATCTTGCAGTTTTTAAGCATTTGAAGAGGAGTGGTCACTAATAATATGCAATTAGAGCAGTTTGTCTGAAACACCCAATTTGTTTCCTACACAGACCATAAGTGAGTCAGAGTTGGCACATTGCATTTGCTTGCATAAGAATAAAACTCTCTGAAGTCCATATTAAAGCAAAGCTCAAACGGCATCAGAAAATATTTGGCTCATTGTGTTAAAGGATTCCAAGGAGAAGGCTTGTGTGAATTATAAATGCTGCAGCCAAGAAATATCTAGTTTCCAAGATTAAAAGACCTTGGTGTTAGTTATAACATTTAAAAAGTCAGTCCCAAAAAAAAAACCTAATGAATATTGCATCAAAACATGGGCCCAAAAGTAGAAACTCACCCAGCATATTGTGACTACACTTGTGACTGACACAAATTATCAAACGATTCGTTCAAACTGTGGTCCATGACTATTCTCACAGCAGAACATGTTAGTGAAATGACCTGCGTCTAACAGATAGTGCGCATCTTGACTCTACAAGAAAGATCAAGGCTGGCCGCTCATATCATCACAGTCCTTGTGACCCACATTTTTAACCTGTCCATAAGCCAAAACTCCATTCTGGATGCTTGGAAAACAGCCTTTGTTCTTCCTTTGCTGAAGGGAGGTGACCCCACCTCACTGAACTACTACCGACCAACCTCTAAACTCTGCATTTTAGCCAAGGTTCCAGAAAAACTGATAAACTCTCAAATAAAAAATTACCTGGACTCATTTAACATCTTACCTCTTCATCCATCTGGTTTCAGGAAACAACACAGCACAACGACTGCTTCACTGAAGGTTCTTAATGATGTTGTTGAAGCTTTGGATGCTAAGGATTATTGTGCTGCATTTTTCTTAGACCGGTCTAAAGCTTTTGACACAGTGGATCATAACATCTTGTGTCATAAGCTCTCAGAAATCGGTTTCTCAGATCACACCATTGGTTGGTTCTCTAACTATCTTTCCGATCGGAGGCAATGTGTTCAACATAATGGTACTTCTTCCAGTTATTGAACAGTCAACAATGGTGTACCACAAGGCCCAGTCTTAGGACCCACCCTCTTTACAATCTAGATAGGTAATGGAGGTCAGAGCATCCCTGCTGCATCCTTACATTCCTATGCCTTCACAGAGAGTGGTGAAGGCTGCACAGAAGTCTGTTGGAGTCAGTCTCCCCACCATCACAGACATTTACACCTCCAGATGCAGGAAAAGAGCCACCTGCATCATGAAAGACCTCACTCACCCAGCACACTCACTCTTTGCCCCACTCCCCTCAGGACGGAGGTTGAGGAGCATCAAATGTAGAACCACTAGACTGAGGAACAGCTTCTACCCTGAGGCTGTTAGACTCATGAATAAATAAAAATAAAATAAAAAATAAACACTGCAAAATATCACATCATGCTGATGCTGATCTGTTTTCTTGTTGCTGTATTCATCTGTGACCATCTGCTCATACAAACTCATGTTCGTGCTGCTGTTTATTCCCACTATATTAGGCTTAGTGTATTACTAGTTGATGTTTTTCTTAGTTAGTTCTAGATGTTATTACTGTTTTTCTCTTTCATTGTTGTTGGATGTAACTGGGACCTCGTGTACATAATCTCGTTTTCATCTCATGTACCACATGCGGTGCAAATGACAATAAAGACTCTCTGACTCTGACTCTGATGACACAGTTGTTTACTGACAGGCTAAAACAGTTGCTAAGGCTTTCCAGCTACTGCAATCCGCTTTTGACGTCATCCAGTCAGATTTGTTCTGTCTCAAATTTGTCTTAAATGCTGACAAAACCAAAGGGATGCTTTTTTCAAACAGGAAGTCGGTCCCAGCAGTTCTTCCTCTGATATTATCCTCAAATGGTGTCCCTGTTGAGTTTGTTGATTCCTATAAATATTTGGGTATCCTGGTCAATTCACATCTCTCTTTTAAGCTCCATGTGGAAAACCTAGTAAAGAAACTGAACGTTAGACTGGGTTTCTTTTTCAGAAACATATCCTGTCTAACTCTGAATGCTAGGAAACACCTTGTAACTGTGACTTTCCTTCCCTTCATTGATTACGGTGACATTATCTACATGAACGCTCTTACAAGCTCCCTGCAGATGTTGGATGCTGTCTATCATGGTGCATTAAGATTCATAACTGCTGTGATTATCGTACCCACCACTGCACCCTGTATTCACTGGTTAACTGGACATCCTTAACTTCACGCAGACTCTTCCACTGGTACATTTTCATCTTTAAATCACTTCTTGGTCTGCTGCCTTCATATATTTCCTCTTACAAGTCTCTGCGTGAGTGCAGCTACAGTGTGCGCTCTCAGGACATGATTACCTGCAGTGTTCCCTCAGTGAGGACTGAACTAGGCAAAAGGGCCTTCTCCTACTCCGGTCCTGCTTCCTGGAATATCTTACAAAAAGATCTGAAGCTCTCAACCTTGACCTCTCTAATTGGCTTTAATAATCTGTTGGAATCCTGGCAAAAACCAATGCAGACATGTTCCTGTTTTAAGTTTTCTACATTTGCCTTATAATCTATCTGTTTTGATACTTTGACATATTTTTTAACTTGTAAAAAAAATACTGTATGCCTCTCTTATGATTGTCTATTGTTGATTGTCAAAGGAAAGTCTATTGTCGTTGTTGTCATCTTTCTTTGTTGAAACCAAGTCTCTCTTGTAAATGAGTCCTCGAGGCTCAATGGGATTAACCTGCCTAAATAAATGTTGAATGAAAAAAAAAAGTCTCAAAATTTGATATTGTACCAGTACAGAAAGACTGGTAACCACTTAAATGCTGCAACATCTGGTGGTATAGAAAATGCCCACATTGCTACTAATCAGATCTGCAGTATTAATAATAATAATAATAATAATTAATTCAATTTATAACGCACTTTTCATTACTGAAAATCTCAAAGTGCTACACATATATTGAATGCTACACACATTCATAAACCGGTGGCGGCAGACTACCATGCAAGGTGCTTTCCAGTCCTACCGGGAGCAACTCAGGGTTAAGTGTCTTGCCCAAGGACACAACGACACATGGTGCGGGTCCCGGGAGTCGAACCGCCAACTTTCCGATCGGGAGACGACTGCCCTTACCACTACGCCACGGCCGCCCCGTATTCATCCCCCAGTGCTCTGCACAACCTATTAGAACATGGCTGCATCACAACAAATTAGGAAAACCTCCTTCAATGTGAAAACAGTCATGATACCTCTAGTATTTGCCAAATGGGTTATTCCTCGTTATTTTCCGCATCCCTCAAAATGCTCTACTCTGGATTATCCTTT